>UXGD01006170.1:0-12998 GCA_900474315.1 Torymus auratus
CGAACCGTATTTTATACCACGAGAGCCGAATAATCATATTAAAGTTATGATTTTGAGGTTAGAGTGGTATAAATAAATTTAAATCACTTTCACAACCAGTTAATTTGATATTTCGTTTGAAATACTATCAACCGTTTATATCTCATTTTTATTCGCGAGCCTTCTTTATTTGACTATATATAAAATTTACTTCATTATTTACTGCATTGCAGTGATTACAATAATTAATTAATAAAAGAAAAAAAATATCTTCGATTTTTAACTTTTTCTTTTGTAACAATAAACATCAAGCTACACGTTCAAACTTCAATCCCACAAACCACTTCGAAACTACTTTGATACTCTTAACCGCAAATTCACATCACCTGCTGTTCCCGGTCTCTCAAAGGCCTGGACGACTCGTCGTCGTCCTCGCCACCGCTGCTCCTGCGGGGCATTCGCTTTCCGCAACCCCGTCACAGAGCTATTATCACTCGCGCGCGCTCATATCGAGACTGCGGCCGCGATAATCGGCCGATGTCGGGGTAGGGCCGTTCTTCTATCTCTCGCGGTGAGGTGCGCGCAAGCAGCGATTGACACTGGTCATGTAATCGAATTTGCAGGACGGCTTCCGCGCGCGCGCCAATGCCTATAACGATATACTTTGCGTTGCGTAAGGTGTGCACGCCCGCGGCTGTAAGTACAAGCGACCGTCGCTTCGTAGACAATTGCGGATTATCACGGGAATAGGTGGTTAACGATTGTTTCTGTATTGGGATTCTTTAATTTCTCTCGATCTGTTGGTTTTTTATTCCGAAGTAAGACGTACTAAGAAGCAGCCTGTACATCCTCCAAAAACGGTTTTTAAAAAAAGTCGATTTCTGATATCCAAAAATACCCTCGAGTGTTCCAAGTTCCATCTCACAGAGCCTTTTTGTTAAGCTATCGGCAATCTAATAACGAATACGATTCATTTTGTTGAAAAATGATGCCTCTTTTATGTACCGTGACTTTACAAGTATTTACGACAGTAAAACCAGAAAAAAAAGTTATAAAGTAGGCAGAAAAATCGTTGATTTAAGTTTTTCTCGTTAAAACCTATTAATTCCCCAGAAACTTATAAGCAATCAAAGACGACGTAAGGAAATTATTAAACAATTGTCTTTTTTTTAACGATTTTATGAGTAATATTTTCTCATCCGATCTTTGATTAGCTATAATTTTCTGGGGAATTGATATTTTTGAGCGGCACAAAGCTTAAATTAAAGCTTTTTTCTACTAACGGTGATCATCTTTTTTGTTCATTCATTTGAAAAGTTACACGGAGTCTTTAAATAACGTATCTCGTATTTCCTAAACCGCTTTGATAAGTTATGTTTTTATGTTTTAATGGCTGTAAAAGACGATTCGTTCATTTAGAGGTAAAAATTACAGTGACAACCCGGAAAATTATCTTGAAATCTGTATAATTTTCTCAAAATTGTCAGAATACAACTGTAGAAATGTACCTATACTACACCTAAATTTTCTTTAGATAACACTAACAGTCAGTTTCTATACGTGTAAATATAAATATTTGTGTGCAATACTATAGTACTTCATACCACTTTGCAAAAGAATTGGTTTAATTAAATTGTTCTAAGTAAAAGATCTAGTAATTAATACATGTAATTTACACCATTCCATAAAAATTGTAATAATAATAAACATTCAAAATATCTCAGTAGATGTATAGAACACACAGATAAAAGATAAATATTTACTCAACGGTAGTAAGGCATTGAAGCTACACGTGTCGAAGGAAAAATGACTAATATGTTGGGTAATACATAGTAGGATACGTACGAAGGGTAAGAAATGAAAAATGATCGAAAATTTATTTTAAGGAGGAACTGAGAGAATTCGAGAATAGAAGACCTACTGAGTGGGTGGGTAGCGCAGTGTGACAAAGCTTTAAGTAAGCGGAAGACAGGAAAACTAATGGATTTGTTTTGTTAAATAAACCAGAGTATAGAGAAATGAAAAAAAAAACAAAATAAAATATTTATCGCAATTTTAATGAATTTATTATATTTTATCTTATATTTCAATATGTATTTGTTTGAATTCTTTTTTAGATAAAAATAATACAAAAATTAACACTAAGAGGATAAAGGAAAATATTGAAGTCAATAGGAAAGAATTTAAGGATTAAAAGAACAAAGTGCAGTTGACATTCGTAGTGTATCAAAAGATGATAAATGTAATATAGAATTAGAATTCATAATGTTACATAAAAAAATAAGCTGGGAGGATAATCAAGAAAGATTAGCGAGGGAAAGTGGACAAATGGATGAAATATAGCAGGGGGGGATGAATTGATGAAGAAACTCGAAAAGGTACTCTAGGGAAAATCGATAAAGACACTTGTAGATACACTACATTCGAGTGGAGGCCTAGAAGTGAGAGAAGGACAAGTCAAAAAACAAACACCAGACAAAAACGCCATAATAATAAAAGAAAAATATAGTTATTTCGTCATTACAAAGTAATTATAATTCTTGAATGCCTATTTTCAGTTTAATTTTTATTTAGAAACTAAAAAAATATAACGAATAGTCTTTTTAGGGAAGAACAACTTTATTTGATTTGACAATTTGTAGAAAATATTTTTCGAATAATAAAAGTATACTTTGGTTGATAGTTTTTTTTACTACCAAATATAAAATGCTCTTGACGACAAAATGCTTAGCCAATAAAACGACTAGAGTGTCTTGCTACTAGAGAACTGTCAATATAATCAGTGGCTTCATGGTGTCGATTATTAGAATGCGTCACTAGAATATATTTCAATTTAGAGTTTGAATTCTCTATGCTTGGAGGAACTAACTGGTTTCAAAGAAACGTTTCTTGTTTCAATAGCACGCATATTTATGATGCCTCCTAAAGTATCATTAAATTTAATCGATTTCTAAAATGTAAAATTATTTGTTGCAAGAAAATTGTGACGTTTTTGGGTTTATCAATCTCAATTGAAAAAGATAGAACAAAAAGACGTAAGTACTTCAATCAGTGCCATTCAACATCGATTGCCGAAATCGCATCGTTTCCCTTCCAATATCCGGTCTACGTCCTTCGTGTCTATATCGACATCGGTCCTACCATGGCGTCTAATTCGTCCTGATTTCGACGACCCTTGAAAATAATGAATGCGGATCTTTTCCCCTTAAATCTATTTTTCTCAATTTTCCATATCGGTATATCTATTTATAAGACATGTTTTCAGACTTTTTTGATTTCTTTAACTCTAAAGGAAATCCAAAAATTAATCAAGTATCATGTAAAAAAGAAAAATGTTAACCTAAACTCACCTAAATTCACCTCCCAGAATCTTACACTTTCAAAGCAATGACTAGATAAATAATACCAATTCAGTTAAATAATTAAATAATTGCCAATAAAATAACGTGTACATTTTTGTTTTTGTCAAAATCTGGTGTTTAATTCCACTAACAATATCTCATACTAATAAAATTTAAATTAGTACTTGTATGCAATTCTTTCAACATCATTTTAAATTATAATACGTAAGATTATCGAAATTTTACTTGTTTAAAAAGAAACTCAGGTTAATCAATAATCAGGCAGAAGGGGGCTTAATTATTACAATTCTGTACCACTTTCACTGACGTTTTTGAAAATACGTAACCCATTACTGTCATTTTATTTCAGTCATTACGCATATTTTGTTTCATACAGCACATACTAATAGACTTTTAATAATAAAGCTGTGCATTCTTTCCACAGTAAATTAAAATGTATAATTTATTGAGAGTTTCCAAATATCCAACAACTACCTATATAAACAAAAAGCTTATTGTTTACTCTTTTCAAACCTATCGTTGAAAGTATCAACGTACAATCTAACTTCATTGAATCTCGGCTCACAACGAAACGCAACCTAGACATTGTTTTCCTATTATCAGATTCGCAATACATCAATTGTACCAGACTAACGTTTTGAAAAAAAGATCATTCACAGAGGGAGGAGAGAAGGAAGAGAGAGAAAATAACTCGCGGACGGACCAACGGAAACAAAGTCAGAGAAGAGGCGCGACCTCGCGAACCGATTGGCCTGATTGTCGCGGGGTGCGAGTCAATAACCACTTAACATTGCTCGCACGCGTCTGAGAAATCGCGGCGGCGGCTGTGGTGGCGTATATAGAGTCGAGCGTTTTATTCTTTTCTCTCTTTATACGCTCTCCCTCGAACGTAAATGTACACGTGTGTATATATATATATGTCTAGGAAAGACGAAGAATCCCGTTCGGAGGCCTCCTTACCTTGTGTACGAGAATTGCTTTACCAGAATCGATAATGCGAATCCTGGGTATTTTTTGCTTTCTCTCGATTGGAGATGGAACTATTGAACGAGGGATCAGGACGCGGAGCTATTGCTTTTTCATCGATACGACACTTGATTTTCCATACTGTTACCGAACAAAAAAACTAGGCTAAATTCCTCTGCGTATTTCAACAGTTTTCAAGATTTTTTAACTTGTTAAATTTGTTGAAATTGACACCGGTTGTGTGGTTTAAAAAACTTAATAGAAGAAATTTGATAATTAGCAGTAGATCATTAAACAGAAAATTTGATTAAAAAATTTCCAGAAAACGTGATTTTGAAAAGCTCCTTTTATTACATTGTTACGTCAATTAAAATATGCGAAAACGTCCAGAATAAATGACTGTTCTGGGTACTGATATTTACATATGAACTACTGTTGGAGAAAGTATCAGTTTTCTTTCAGAAGTAAGTTCTTCTCACTTAATTTAAACTTCGCTTTTATACATTATTTTTTTTTTTTTAATAGTGAACATTAAGTAAGTTCTTATTATTCTATTATTAGAAAAGTTTTTCACCTCCTAAGTCTTCACAAATGTTTATCTTTGATAAGTTTATTATTCTCGAATCAGTTTAAGAGTTAAATTATTCATGAACTTTTTACACTTCCCAGCTAGATTTTCGCTTCTAACCTCACAGGTGTAAATTACTTTCTGTACCACATTGGACAATTTTTACTCTTTAAATGTCAACCATCATAAATCGTACCTACCTTATATTAAAATTTAATTAAATATAAAAAAAATAAATAAATAGAAAATTATGTTTGAAGAAAGTCCATAAACTGACAAAGTTTTATAGTTAAGCCGAGAAAGGCTTTGCAATAATTAATGACCGAAAATAGAAAAAGCAAGAGATGAAAAGACTCACCGCTATCCTCTGGCCGAAGCCGAGGAAGGAGAGTTTCCGCTTGTTGGCGGGAGTGGCCCGCTTATCAGCCTTGTCGGCCATCCTGAATTTCCTCATTTGGAGGCGTTGTGTGCGCTCTTTACGGACTGCTCTTTTTCCTGGGTGCCCGTCCGATCCTCAGCTGGGACGGCGATGTCCACATGTGGAGAAGTCGCTCCAATGGCAGCTCCGTCGTCCTGCTGGTTGCTGCAAAACGTCATTAATAGACTCTTTATTGATAATACTTCTTTAGCCAGTAAAAATAGGTACAGGTGCAATAAAGGGATATCTGTTTTCACTTTATTTAATATTTTATTGAATAATTTGGATCTTTGATATTTCAGTAAGTACGATCGTACACCTAGTAGTGGTCCAGTACATTGTGATTTATAGCATATAGCAAAGATAAAATGTTTAGCGTTAAGAAAACCTTGGCAAGAGGATGCATATAGCCCAAGAAACTTTTAATAGTAAAAGCTAATGAAATAAATATTCAGTACTCAATTATAGATAATTTAAACGTAATTTAGTATTGTTTAATTTTCAATACGATACATAGGATGCAATAACTAAATACGCGTGTAATTGAATGGTATTTATTATATTAAAAATACGATAGTCTTTATAATAGACCAACAATTTCCATTATTCATAAAAACTACAAATGACCGTTTCCCATGCAAAACCATCAAAGCAACTTTCTACACGTTCACATAATAATCACTCATTCGCGCCACTGGTCAACATAATTTAAAAAACGAAGTATGCACTCCAGTTAAACGGGCCCACTAATAGCCACTAACTCCCGGCGTTAATAAACACAATAAAAAAAGAACACAGAGGACAACGATCGCATTTTTGTGCTTGTTATTACCGACGCCGTTCTCGGGATCGTCGCCGTCGACTGGGCACTCGGCGACAAAAAAAAAACAACGGCAAGCGCGAGATAAACGCGACGGATAATTTGACGAAATGTCTCTGCGAGGCATCGCTCGAACGAGCAAAGTCTTGAGCTACGATCGTCGGCCCCTCCATGTAGACGCGATTGTTTCGCTGCCCCTCCTGGCATCGAGGACGCGCACAGTCGCTCTTGAAATTTGCACTAAAGTTTACAATGTCGCTGTGCTTAGGAGTTCGCTCTGAGTAGCGACATTCGTTTTGTAACTAGATATAGTTAATAAATAAGTCCCATCATATGGATACAGTAAAAACATGGTTTAAACGATAACGGAAACAAATTGATATTTATGAAATAAAGGTGCTGTCAATAGAACACCCAAAAGCGAGAAAAATATCTGACCTGGCAAAAAGTAAAACCGCAGGAAAAAAACACGTGCCCAGCGAGGGAAATAAACAGAGTCACGCTAACGAAAAGAATCGACCTCAACACGTTATTTTTCACTTCGACTCGCCCTGATCCTGACGAATTCCCCCGAGTGCAGACGTACGCGCGAGATTTATCGTCTAAGTGTGATTTAGGCGCCCTCCGACGGGCGGTCCATTGGAAATTCACAGCCGCGCCTCCGGGGCTCAACAACAGGGGTATTCGTTGTTTTTTCTTCTTCAGCCTATTGAGTAGTGACCACACTTTTTAAGGCTTAGCAGTGACCACTTCAAATTTATTTCTCTAAATTGGAGGGTTTGGGTGTATAGTGCTGCCACGAGTGTTTGAGTGGCTGGATTAACTTTTTTCGAGAGACAAAGGCTGAAAATTTAATTTAAATTAGTCTGATACGTAGAATGTTTCGCTGCATTCATTACTAAGAGTAAAGAAAAAGTAAATAACTACGTCCATTAGGTTTTTACAACTTATTTTCTTCCACACTTTGTATTCGGGAACAACAAGCATTCTAAAGGAAATTTATTATCTTGAACAGCATATTTTATGCAATCAATAGTTTTTTCCACTACGATAGAATTCTTTTTAGAGCTCAGGAAATATACTTTCGAAGTGAAAATAAATTCCGAATATAGGAAATATGAATATTCATAAATTTGTTGAAAAATGTTTCCATTTTTGATAACGATGCAGAATACGAAAATAAGACTTACATAATAAAATAATACAAATAAAAAGCACATAAAAAAGATTATTCTATTATTACTTTTTTGTTCTTGAAAGTTTTATCTTCGCTATACTAAACTTTTTCTGTTTTTAAAATTCGTTTCCGTTTCTTGATACATTATTTCAAAATACTACTTTCGTTACAGGGAACTTGACATATCAAATATCTGTCAATTTGTTTATCCACGCTACATTTACAGATTTACGATCTTACACCTCGTCAATTTGAACTGTAAATTTTTCGTTTAAACATTGCAACTGTGTTACTCGGAAACTTTCATTCCGATGTGTGCAAACGGTAATTAGCACTGTTTTGTGTTTCACGAGTTTGCAAAGTCTGTTTTGATACGTCACTTGATTATGACATCAAATGCCGATGGCATACTTCAATTTCTGTGAAGCTATATTTTTAATTCTAGATCGCAAAGTTAATTCAATGAAATATTACAGTAAATGCGAATAATTTATATCAATATTTTAAATCTTTAGTTCGTTTTTAGAAATATTTCGATTGCATAGAAGTTTTAACGATTTATTACTTTTTTCAGATACATGAAAAAAACTATCGATGAAAAACAGATACCAATATTATCAATTATCATCACCAACACAACAAAATACAATAAATTGATACATCTACAAACCGAAAAACTAATCTTCCTCGAAGCATCCCAAAACATATTTTTCTCAATCGCAGTCCAGACAATCAGTTTTCAAACCGACGTGCGCGTAATATTCCACTCGGTGTTACACAAAGAAAAGAGTTCGCTTTGTCAAAAAAAAGAAGAAAAAAAAACCTATTGCAGCATAATGAAAAGGAATGCATAACCGCTCACATGGGCGCGCAGGACCCGATAACAAAGCGACGTGTAGTCGCACTAATCAACTGGCGGTATCTGGCCCCGGCATAAAGACGCGCCAGACATTTGTTTGACGGACTGCCGTCGTCTTGCCGTCATGCGTATATATATGGAGGGGTACCACCTGCCGGTGCACATGCATGCCAAGTGCACCGAAGTCTCTATTATTCTTTTTCCCTCTCTCACGCGCAGCGGGCGCCGTCTCTCTCAAGGCCATATAGTATAAGCAACGCTTTGGTGTCGTAAAATTGATGCGCGCGGTTTCCGAATAGTTCGATAATAACGAAGTCAATTAGGCCGCGCGGAGCCGAAGTTTTCGGTCCATTTGGGCTGAAAACTTTTCTTACTGGGAAAATTGGGAGTAGTCTAATTGAAATTGGGACAAAAGCGCGTGCGCGGGGGCCGCTCGGGAGAATGAATTTTCATGCCCGAGGAACGGAGTGCTGCTGCTGCTGTGGAAGGCGGCATATGCTGATGATCAATTTTACTTGCTGACAAGTTTTCTCAGCGGGGAGAAGAAGAGTTCGCGCGAAGAGACGGCTTTTCAGTGCTAATGATTGGCCAATGTTCTTGGATTATATAGAACATATTGAAAATTTTTATGAAAAATGTTATTCTATAGCGCTCAATTAGGGTTCATGTGCATGTTTAATAACTTGTAAAGAGTGCAAAAGTCATTGCCCAATAAATAAGGTTATTCATGTTCTGGATTGTGCTTGAAGCATAAGTTGCGTGTAACTAATTGCCCAACCTCTAATGCACTCTGTATGTTAAAATCGTGTTGTTATCGGTTATACAGTCAATTAGAAGAATGTAATACTTCAAAAAGCAATAAAAGCAATCGTTAAAAAGAAATTGTAGAGCAGTTTCTGAAAGGCACAACGACCTATTTTCATAAATTTTGTTTTGTATTTATAGCAAAACAAAGTTACACTTTTCTAAGTAAACACAATAAAACTATATGTGATAACAAGAATATTTCCCTGCATTCACACAGAAAATGATTATAATAGTATCAAGAAACAAGTAACGGACCTATTTACGATTCAGAAAGGGTTCCAGGAAAGGATATATAAATCATGTACCCTCTTACATTTTATCGCTTGAAAATTTTTTAAAATGCACACTCTCTCATATAGTGCAGGCATATCCATCATCATATATAACATTTCCTATGCCATTTACGCAAAATACTCTTCAAAATGAGGTTGGAGCAACAGTGTTAAAGAGTACCCGAGCCTCTCGATCATCAAATAGCTCGACGGGACGGTACCAAATCGCTCTCCCCTTATTTCAGTAATATACAGATCACCGGTCTTATGAAAACCTTGTGCCAGAAAGGCAAAGGAGGGAAACCAATGCCCGCCTTTCTCTGTATTATATAGGCTCCGCGCGAGAGTCTGCACGTGCGCGCCCGAGAGACAAGAGGACGAGTATATAGAGAGCGCTTCGTTCGATAACGCGCTATCGGCGCCATCTGCTCGCGAATTCACGCTGGCGCGACCCGAAAATTTCCCAGTGCTGCTATAGCGGTGCGCATGATGCGCCGCCCCGTCGGTCATGGAAATTACGTCAAATCGCAGACGAACGTCAGTCGCAGATCGATATACTCTATTTTGCAACTTTAGCGTTATGGGATTTCTCGGATGGAAATTGAAAGAGACGACGTTGCTCTAAGGGTGTGATAGAAATAGAAATTACTTTTTGGATTTGGATGTGAATTGAAAGTTTATATGGTTGAAATGCGTATTTGATTTTTATTTGTTTATTTAAAAGGGTAACAATTGTTGATGATTATTATTTTTCTATTGATATTATTTCAAGGGTGACAGATGAATATCCTGTCCATATAAGTTAGAATAATAGTATAAAAAAATTATATAACGAATGGTTAATTAATTATTTTAATGTATATAACTGGACATAATGTATAATACCACATTAACATTTTTCTTAAAGTTTAAAATAGAGCATAATATGAGCTATAATAATATAATCATAATCATAATTAAAAATTACAACAAAATATTTTTGCTTCTAATGTTTATCTTCTATTTTTTACATTGCTAAATATTATTTTAACATAATTTCCGGAAACCAAACCAATAACGAAACTAATACGTTTGTAAGAGGAGTTGGAAAAAAAAACATATATACTTTCGTTCGGAGCACGTCCGCGCTCCTTGACCAAGACACTCGTAACATTGGCAAGACATAAACGGACACGCGCTTAATTATATATTCGAACGTTGTAATTATTAAAGTTCCGCTTTGACAGGCGTGCATACACACACGCTTGCTCGCGGCGTCGTGCGGCGTCTCCCTAAAGTCCCCATGGGACGCAGGAGTCATCCAAACTGCTCGAAATTCGAGACGCGCATCTCTCCGCGGGCGTCACGGAATAATTAAATTGCTAATCGGCCCATCAGCTGTAGCATCCAAGTGATTTCAAGCGGTTTAATTTGACGATCGATACTCCACCTCAACATAGAGACTTTCCAACTTAATCTTGTTGCTTTCACGCGAGCGAGGAAAACATACTTATGTCGATTAGGGAGATGAAAAATTATTTAATTTTTTTAATAAGATATTTAGGCAAAAAAATTAATTTATTGTTTTAGTATATATAAAAGGTCAATCTTAAAGAAAGTAAACTTCTATAAAATATTTGACTCAATTGAAATAGTTTTTTTGTTCATTAAACAACGAAATTACATAAGTTCTGTTATATCTTGTTCTTCAAGAGTCTCTTCTCACAACAGTCAAATAAAACACGTTGACTATATCGATTGCATAAGTTAAACGTATTTCTACCTACAACATTTGTAAAATTTAGTACAGGCGTCATCTGTACAGCCACTTGGGGTTAAATTTGTAATTTTTAAATCATTTGCTAATCTCAAAATATATTGGCAACACACTTAACCGCGTATATTTTTGGAAGCAGTTGAATGAAATTATGAGTATTTTTGGAAAGTGGTAATGTCTATTTTAGCCTTAAGTTGCTACCAGTTTAGAACCAGCTGATTATACTAATTTTTTAGTCCAATAATAGTATGTTAATATGCAATCAATTAGCGTTTATTAGCTTAGCCTTGTACGTCTTCATTCAAACGCTTTCTTACTCGTCACTTGATAAATATTGAAAACTATAATTTTAATCGCTTAATCCGGATAATTAATACGACGTCTTAATCAAAAAGTTCATTTTTGCAGATAAGTAAGGCTTATCTTAGTTTATTGCATTAATTAAAAATAGAATAAGAAATGTTTTAATATATATCTTTTTTTGCACAATCACATTTGTAACAAAATGTGTTAAACTTTTTAATTTCTTTTTTTTTTCATAGAAATTTATACTCAAAATACCAACTGAACTATTCGCAAAATTTATCCTAATAAAAACTGTAAAGCTAACGGCACACAACGGCTGATATGCGAACCCTTAAAACTCGACGTTCTGTCGGTGGCGGGCGCAACCTCCTCATGAAAAGGAAGTTCTCCACGTTGCCTGTAACGCCGATCGATATACGGAACGGTATAGGAGCGCGAACATCCGTTGCAATTCAAAAGTACAATATTGTAATAAAATATATCTATAAATTTTTTGTACAATGTAATTTTATTTTCATTCGACATTTTAATTTTTGTTTTTTGCACACGGAGAACAATTTATTTGTAAACTTTTCTCTTTTTATAAGAAAATTTATAATTTTTATAGTAGCGCTGGGTCACACTCAAATGTGGGATTTTTACTGTTAAAAAAAGAAATTTTGATGGTTTTCGTAGCAAAATTTTAGTTTTTAAATAATAATAATAATAATTATTATTTTTTTAGCAAATTTTACTACTTGAAATAGTCATTTGTACGACTGCTACAAAAATAATAAAAATTACTATTTTTTACAGTAAAAATCCCGCATTTCGAGTGTGTCCCACAGTACCACTATAAAAATAATAATTTCTTTTTACGCGGAAAAAAATAAAAAATAAATCTTGCTGTTTTGTACAAGTTAAATTAACTAGATATGGAAAAAGCAGAAACTACTTTAAAAAAAAGTAAAATTCACTTTTTTTAAAAGGATTTAAAGTAAAAACTACTTTTTATTTGGCATGCATATCAAAGCATAATGCCAATCTTACTATATTAAAAAGTGAATTTTACTTATTTTTAAAGCAGTTTCTACTGATTCTTTTGAAAGTAAAATAGACTTGCTCGTATACAGTTAAATCAACTATGTAAAAAGTTGAATTGACTTTATTTTTTTCCCGTGTATAAAAAAAAGTAAAGTTTACAAATAAATTTATCTCCGTGCAGCATTAAATCTTTATGAGATTTTGAAAATTATTTTTAACGAGATGTTTTATAAAAAAAAAAATTAAGTTTTATTAGTGATATACGTATCTGTATGTGATAACTTATACGTGATGACTATTTTTTAGAGAAACTTTTATACTTCTATACCACTATTATTGTAACATGCACGAAAAACAAAATAAACAATTCTACTTTTTACACAGTTGATTTAAGTTATAAAAGCAAGTTTATCTTACTTTCATAAGAATCAGTAGAAACTGCTTTAAAAAAAGTAGAATTCACTTTTTAGTAAAGTAAGATTGGCACTGTGCTTTGATATGCATGTCAAACAATAAATAATTTTACCTTAAAACCTTTAAAAAAAGTGAATAGTTGATTTAATTTGTGCAAAACAGCAAGATTTACTTTTTATTTTTTTCCGGGTGGTTTCTACACAGAGAGAAGAAAATCTTTACATTAAAGAAACGTCATTAACTATAAACGAACGGACGTTTGGATACGGAC
>UXGD01006171.1:0-12997 GCA_900474315.1 Torymus auratus
GGATCAGCGAAACGTTGGAAGAAGAAATGTGAAGTTTGTTTCTAATTTTAAGGGATGACCCTCCCCATCGTTCCAATTTCAATTTAATTTCCGTGATAGTTGTCATTTGCGAGTGTGGAATTGTATTGTGTGCGTATCCCGTTCCTTACCCATTCCTACACATATTTAACAAATAAATTGCGGTAATCTTTGAACTTCAAAGGATCGTATCTCGAAGAGTCGTCATTGGTATTTGTAGTCCGCGGGTGTATACCCCCCCCCCCGTTCGAGATAGGAACCAGCCGGAAGGAGAGTTACTGACAAGTTCAGCTGGGTAAGAGAGTATCCAATAAGGCTAACTCTCAGGTAAGACAATATCTTAACAAATACGAGCTGTTCTGTCACAAATGGATACCGAGGAGGAGACTTGTGACTATGTCACATCCAATAATAATAATAATCAATGCTTTATAATTAGGGCTGTATGATATAGCAAGATTAATCTTGATATTGCATGGTCTTAACTCTCACGCAAAAGCGTCTTTATTAACTCAATAAACTTTGGTAATTGATGACTCCTATATCCCCTCAGGCCGGTTTACTTAGGTACGTGACGCAACAGGGAGGGGATGCGCCGCCTAGCGGTGGTGTTCCAACTAGTCTGGCCAGCTACACACATATGGCGGCAGAAATAAAATTTCAAATTTGGCATTTGTTTATACTTTTACCGAAATTTTATTATTTTTATATTAACCCTGATGTATTTGTAACTCAAAAGTTTCTTAAATTTAAGGAGATTCGGAGTTTTTGATTGACGTCAACTTAAAGAATTTTTTACAGCGTGAGCCTTGTGTTTCCTGGGTATTTAGGTTTGAGACCTTTTTTGATATGATCAAGAATTTAAAGACAACAAGGCAATAATACTTTTCATATTGCCTTACAAGATCAAGACAAGAGAAAAATTTTCAAGAATTTACAAGAGCAAGACAATAACTATAGAAATATTGTATTGTCTTGCTCTCGCACAGCCCTATTTATAATAGTTCTTTTAATATCATAAAACTTATATCAAAGAGGCCACCTTTGTCCTCGCAACTACACTGAAAACTCACGGAACCCTACAGATGCGGCCGAGTACATTAAACCTATATATAGTAACGTTAATTAGCTAACCCCGACGTTTTAATATACACTCGCTAACGTTGTTCACGCCCAACAAATTGCCGGGACAATTTATTCCGTCAGCAACTAGTTGGCGCGGCACAGATCGATTCCTCTGCTCCCTCTTCCCACCCCTTGTACATAGGACACGCGCCGCCGTGGCGGATAAGATATCGTGGCGTGATCTAATTGAAAAAGTTGGTCTGCGTCCAAAAGGATACCGATCGATCCTCTCTCGCGAAGAGAGAGGTAGAGAGAGAAGTGTATCGCGATGGGTTTACCGCCGCTGCACTCTCGATATCGAGTATCCGTAACAAGGATATGACGGAAGAGCGAAAAAATAGCTCGGTACGTAATTATATATCTGTAGAAAATAAAGGAAGAAATATATGATGTAGCGCACGCGGAACGAGTACGTACTGCCGAAAATACAAACATCGAATCGCGAGAGGATAAATCCAGGAGGGGTTAGAAAAACTTCGCTGATGCCGATGGCGCTTGTTGGATATTGCGCGCACGATTTCTCGGCTGTCTGTCTTTCGGCGTCCTTTCGCGCATCCTGATTTTACGGGTGGCTAGCTTCTTCTACATTCGTTTACACTGTCGAGAACGCGGGAATGACGCTGTAATCAGGATGTTTCTATGCTAAAATAATAATTTTAATTGGGTAGCGCGGGGTAGTTTTTGCGGATGCGACGTTCGCGGTCGTGTTTTTGTTGGGAGAATGAAATTGTTAAGTAAAGCTGATTGTATGAAATTGCGAATAATAGGACGTAAATTTATGTTAGTGCATAATAGTAAGCAAATGCTATTCGCATCGTACAAGCGAGTACAACGTGTCTGTAGTTTCAATATATATGAGGAAATCTCAAAAAAGTAGCACTTATCTCCAGTTCAAAATGTTACAATTCTTTTTTGAAGGCACACCTTCGGAATAAGGTTTATCTCATTTGATAGGTCATAACATATACGAAAACGCTCTTGTTCCATCAAAAATTAGGTGGAGACATCTTTTTAGAACAAAATCCATTTTGCTTATCGGAATTTAACATGGGAAAAATGGATGAAAAGTAGTCACTGATGATTAACCAATGGCAAGCTAATAAAGATGATAACAAATATTCCAAAAAAGAGATTAAAGTAGAATAAAAGACCTTTAAATTGAGATAAGAATCAGAAAAATCGGTCGATTTGACGCAAAGTTACGTGCATTTGAAAATCGCGAAAAATGATAAAAAATGAATTACGTATATTTGGAAGAAATCGCTCATTTTTTACATTTTTTGCGATTTTTAAATGCACGTAACTTTGCGTCAAATCGACGGATTTTTCTGATTCTTATCTCAATTTAAAGGTCTTTTCTTCTACTTTAATCGTTTTTTTTGGAATATTTGTTGTCGTCTTTATTAGCTTGCCATTGGTTAATCATCAGTGACTACTTTTCGTGCATTTTTCCCATGTTAAATTCTCATAAGAAAAATGGATTATGACCTACCAAATGAAATAAACCTTGTCCCGAAGGTGTGCCTTCAAAAAAAATTTTCAACATTTTGAACTGTAGATAAGTGCTACTTTTTTGAGATTTCCTCATATATGAAACGAAAAATATGAAGAAATTTTTTATTTTTTTATTCTAATATAAATAAATTGCCAACAAAACCATCAGAATCGCGGTGAAAAAATAAAGTTAATAACAGCGGCGGACGTAATAATTATTTATTAAACAAACAACAACAGGAATAAAGCTAACGTTATTACATTGCAGCCGTAGCACCTTTCATTCGATTAACACTTGCCACGATTAAAAAACGTAAAAAAACTTACACCTACAATTTTTTTTTTGCAACGCAATAAACCAGTAACTCCCAACCGCGTTGCAGCAAAAACCAGCCGCTCTATTAATCCAAAACAAATTCCAACAATCCGGTACAGAGAAAGTGAATAAAAAATAAATAAAAATACTATTCTCGTTTCCCCCTTCGTAACCCCGTTTTTTACGCTCTCACCCGTAGTACCTCGTTTTTCACGCCGTCTATGTGTTACAGGCGGTGTCTTCGTGGTGCTGCTCTGCGGCTTGGCGCTGGCCATCCTCGTGGCCATTCTGGAATTCTGCTGGAACTCGAAGAAGAACGCCCAATCGGACCGGGTAAGCCGCACGACACACGAATTTTCTAGCTTGTTAATTATTTCGCGCGAGAACGAATATGTGCGTGAGTGTATATGTATCTATCGTACACGTGAGGCTGTATGTGCATATTATATATACATCGCGAGTCTGGTACACACGAAAATGCTATACACACAACTTAGTCAACAATACAAAGTTATACAACTATATGTGGTATAATGCCATATCTATATAATGTCGTCAACATACACGCGTATCACCAGGATGTACAACCGTATTCCGCATACATATATAATACATGCGCGAGTATGACGCGTGTCTGCTGTTGTGTATGTCGCATGATTGAATTCTCGTCGAATATATATATTATATATAGTATATACTTTTTCTATCTCTCTTTTTCTACATAAGTAACTGTAATACACCTACACACAGTACACGCACACATCATACACAGACACATAGCATATATCCCTAGCCGCTCGCCCGAGACACGAGCGGTTTTTCTCTCCCTCTTCCGCGCGTAATACGCATTGAATGCGAAAGAGCCGCGCGCGGAGAGAGAGAGAAAAGAGTGGCTGAAGTGAGTGAGTGACTGCACGGTGGTGAGCATGCACTGGCAGAGTTGCACCGCGCGCGGAAGCAGACACAGAGGAGAAAAGTCGCGGAGGAGACGGAAAATGTATATACATCTAAGGTAGTTTTAGTCTGCCGCGCTCGAATGGAACAGAGGCGAAGTTCGTCGTGCGGGTTTGGTATAGATGTGTGCACTCAGGGGCACACACCCACATGTGGCTGCATTTTCCGGGCTCCGAATTTACCCGAAAATTGAGCCAATTTCGAGATTGCCGCGCAAATATTTCGCTATTATTTTGTAGCTTTTCTTTTTTACAATTTTCAATAATGTAAGAGGGTGAGTAGGCTCTTGTCCCGTGTAAAGTGGCTTTTCGGTAAAACTGTGAGTGTGTACAGCGGTTTCAAAGATAAATGGAAACTTGGAGTATAAGTAATCTTCCCAGTATGTCAAGTTCGCTGTACGTTATTTTTTGTATACTTCAATGCGGCGGGGATTCATTGAACAGAAACGTTTACGAGAAAACGCTTTTTTCTATACCGCTTTAGCTCGGTCAATTAATTACGAATAAAGCTGCAGTTATAGCTGCAGAAAACATGAGTATTAATTTCTCATACAAAGTCAAACTTACAAAGACAAACAACAAAGTTATTGAAAGTAATCAGCGTTAATGAATAGTTCTTCGAATTATGAGCGTGGATCGGGTTACTCAGCAAAATAAAAGACAAGAAACTTATTCTGCAGCTATATAACCTATTATTGCCAGTCGTGTTTCAAGCTATACAAAATCAATCAACTAACTGTTCTTAGTTCTACTTTCTTTATCCCTAGAATACGCTAAGATGTAAACTGCTACATAGCATGCCATTCTGGTTTCAACGTACTTTCTAACACTTTCACTGCGGCTAATGTATAAAGTGACGTTTATACAATATTTTAAACGTTAAATTAAAGTTTAAAATGACAATAAATACTTTAATGGCGTTTTCGTTTTTAAGGGTTTGAGAAGTACCATAATAATTGGCCGTAAGAATTACGAATATTGTTTCACGGAGTAAATAAATAAAAAAAAGACAATATATTTCATGGACACATGTATGGCTCATGCCGCAGGGAAAGTACTAAAGTTGAATTAGTGAAAGGACCACTATAACTATTAGTTAAAATTGCTCCACCAACGAATTAGTGAATATTCAAATTCAACTTTAGAGAGTATGAACACCGCAGTGGCTTTATATACAATATTATACGAAAAATCATCGAAAAAAATACACTATTCCAACATTCCCAATGAAAACAAGCCACGCATTATCCAGAAAATATACCCCATTTCCACTGAATAACATTCCCATACGCAAATTATTCCAAGTTTCCAAACGAACGGACATGCGCGCACGCGTGAGCCGGCGGCGCGTAACGCGAGCCTTGATTCAAGCTCGCTCGCCGTAATGCTGGCTGGCAGCGCAACTCCCCCGAGTGCCGTAACGCCGATGTATGAACGAACGAGAGAGTCTACTATACAGCGTGCGTCTGTGCAGCGTCATGTAAATGTCGTATCTGTGGATCTGCCTACCCCCGCACACACACACACGCGCACATGCAAAACAACACGAACTACATTGTCTTGTCTTGATATACATACAGACAGACAGCCCCATGTACCACAATGTGTTTTGCTCTTCCTTTCTCTCTTTTCCGGCCTGTTTACACACATGTACACACACACACATACATACACGCATACACTGCTGTCGTCGGCTGGTCGTTAATCGTATGCTCTCTCTCTATCTCTGACCTTCTCTCTATCTCTCTCCGGCCGAAAACTACACGCTCACTCCCTTGCTACCTACGACATCAGTCTCTGTGCGCGGAGATGGCGTCGGAGCTGCGTTTCGCGGTACGCTGCGGCTCGCGTCAACGTCCGGCCTCAAAGCTGCGCGCTTCAGCCTCGTCCTCGGCTGTCGCGGTTACGAGCAGCGGCGCAACCGTTGCTACGGGGGCTGCTGCGATTTCATGTAGCCGGTGCAGCTCGCATTCCTCGATACGCCGTGGAGGTGGCGGCCGCTATTGCCCGGCTAGCCACGAGGGCCACGAGGAGACGACCTACGTACCGAGCATCGAGATCCCTTGGTTAAATGGTGTAAGTCTCGTACAGCCGTGATCACGGTCGCTGTGCATATATAATGCTGTACATAATACATATATAGGCATAGTAGGTAGATGGATAAAGCAATGTAGTTTCCCTCAAAGTCTTTCACTGTGTGAGCCCTTTAGATTGAGGAGGAGAGCACACCCAACTCCCCACATCACATACACGTAGCGATGGCCCCGTAGTGACCGCACAAATGTATATATAGCGTCTCTATGTGTGTATATACATAGAGGCGGCACCGATCCTCCACTCGCCTATATGCTCCCACACGTGTGTGTTTATATGGATAGAAAGTTTGCCGAAAAGTGTATTGGCTCGCTCACCGCGGGAATCCCCGGAGTTCACGTGTATAGTGGTAGCACGCTATAGTACTGTGCCTGCCCACTGTCGAAAATTACTCGGCCTCTCTGCGTCTCTTGTCCTTAACCGCTCCTCTCAAGAGAGACAGAGAGAGAAGAACAGAAGATATTAACTTGCGAATTTCGGCTCTATGGGCTGGCTTCAGATGTGGCTTGTTAGTGACTTTCCCGGGATAATGTGGATGGAGAAAATTTTGCCCGGAGGAATTACTGACTAGGAGGGGCAGGAATCTGGATCACAGATTGAAGTTTTGGGATTGGATTTTGGATATAGAAATATGAAGAAATCTGCAATATTAGACCCTAACGCTCAACAAAACTTAAGTTCTGGTCCCTTTTAGCTTTATTTTGAAAAAGGTCTTTAAAAAAACCTTCGCTTAAAAGGACAACTATTTAACTTTAAAAAGTCTTAAATATCGTTGCAAGTAGAGAAAATAAAATTAAAGAAAACGAGCTTTCATTTGCTTTTTAAGGACTAGCAAAATCCAAACGAACTGCGCCCGTACTATTTTGTTTTTGACCCACACACCTGCAAAAACTTCGTTTTTACATATTAGGCACGACCACAATACTCAGGAGAATCTTAGATTTTGCTATTGTACAATTTATAATACTTTATTTTCATAACTTTTATCATAATAAAAAAACGTTATCGATCGTTCTCTTCTCTGTTTTATGGGAAGAAAATGGGCTTCGCCCATATTCCTATTTCTTCGCCCATTTTCTTCCTTAAAACAGCGGTGGATCGTCTTAAAAGTATTCGCCCACTTTCTTCCCATGTCGGTCACGCCGCCCATATTTCTATTTCTTCGTATTCTATCTTCATATTTCTATATCCAAAAACATATCCGAAAGTTTCAGCCGAATCCGTGATCCGGATCTCCTCGTGAGTTGGTTAGAATTGATGAAAAAGTAGCAATTGTCGATTCGACTTTTATTTAAAAACTCAGAAAATTTGTATAAAACAAAATTGCTCGATCGATTTTCACACAGTTGAATATGAAAATTTCCATATCATACTATTATCTCCGCAAGAATCCTTATAAAAAAAAGATCTTTCAATTCAAAAAATATGAAATGCAGAATTCCTGTAATCCAAACGCCAAACTCGAAAAAAACGTACAAATTTCATTATCCGGGAGGGACACGCTCTCTTTATGATCCTATCGCTTATTCAGCACACACCAGTGGCACGCGAGCCGCGCAACTAGAGTTTATTCAATGTTGCTGCAGCGCGGTGTATTGACTCGCTTCCAGCGGACGATAATATTTGCGCGCAAAGATAAACAATACCGACGCGCATTGCTGTCCTGAAAGTGTAAGCTCAATTAGCTGCTAGAATCTGTCTGTTAATGAAGCGTATATCCATAAATCAACGCTAACTTTTCAACAAAGCTAACTTCTTCCAAACTCGAGCAAGCCATAATTCTGTCGTTATAACCATTGCATTTACTAACAACCCTCTGTAACATCTCCTCGAAACCCGTCGGAGCGGACCGTAGCCTCGCCTCATTCGCACAAGACATCAGCCCCGCGTCCAGCTCTACATACAACCTCGTTCTTCTCCTTCGTACCAAAATCACCCCGCCGAACATAATTGAACGACCAAAAACACTGGATCCCGTCGTTTGGCAGCGTCGAAACTTCATCCCTGCGCGTATCCCCCAAAATCCGCGCGCCCTTGCACTTTTATATACACACCCACACATATACCGAAAGATAGCCATCGCATAAAACTTAACGAGCCGCAGTTGCGCGCACTGACCAACTTTCCACGTTCATGTATATATAACACGCGAATAAAGGACGTCTACCGCCCCGGCTGCGGCGCGAGCAATTAACAAGCGTTGTATATGCCTCGTGCGCTAGCTCGTCTTTGCCGAGAACTTCATTCTCCTCCTGTATATATATGTATACCGCCATTCGCGCAGTCGTGTCCTGTATGTATATGAGGCTATACGTGTGTAGTTTTATTAGGCTCCGAGAGACGGAGGAATGCGTGAAAGGGATAGATTCGCGGCGAGGCTGCGCTGTTAAAATTGATACTCATAGTTATTGTAGCGTATGTGCCGCCTTTTTTTCAGCGTCTTGCGTTAGTGGGTAAGTAACGATTGCAAGCATGGCTTCTGAATAGGTGTTTCTTTAATAAATTAGTGGTATTGTTATATTTAGACGTCTGCATGATATACAGTAGTTCGGTAACGTATATACACAACCTTTACCAAAAAGTATACACATTAATTAATGAAAAACAGTAGAACTTGTACTTTGAAACACATATAATATATATTATAACATAAATCCTATATTGCAGCAGATCCCCGTTAATCACATCCGCTTGCGCACGGCTCTCACAATTATACGGACGCGATGTATATACGGCAACACACGAGTTCGCGAAACGAATAACACTCCCGCGAACACACTCCATTTCGAAAGTTAACACTTGGCGGCGGCTGGCTAATTCGCGATAATCGCGAATACCCCGCGCCAACGAGATTTTAATACTCCCATCATAAATAACGTGTACGCACGTAGCTCGGTACAAAGCTCTCATCGCGCGCAGTCGCCTTGATTATTAAAGGCCATAATTAAAACGCGACGATTATCCCACGCACTCGCGGCCATTCGTTTATTATTATTTCGCGCTCGTGCAGTCGTAGTAAATATCGTTCGTCGATTTTCGTTTTTGTTCGACGGGAATTCACGTTTCGATTCGCGCGCGCGTGTGCATATATATATATGATATTTCACGCGCGCTCGCAGGAACTTTGCCGGCTCGTAAATAATAATGCCGCTCATGCATATGCATTTTCGTTCTTGGAAATTATGTGTGCTATACGGAGGGTGGTAAAAAATGAGCACTGGAACCGGGAGGGTGGGAAGTTGGAAAATAAATATTGAAACGTTATATAAATGGCTGATTTATTCGTGTAGATCGCGGACGATTGAAACCCTTTTTTATCGGATAGCGTGTTTTTCACTTTATGAGTTGAATAAATACGGTATATATATGGAGATGATGTTTTTCCTCGTTCGAATGGATTTTTATACGCGTTCTTTGTGAAAATGGGCATTTAATTGTCGTGTACAGGTATGAAGCTCTTTTCTTTTTATTTAATTTCGTCTACCTAGGCATATAAAATGCCACATTATAAATAAATATCAAATTGTAAATAATAGTATGGTAAAAATATAAACAACGCATAGTGAACTTCGATTTGTTGGCAGTATCTAGTCGAAAAATACAATAATTCATAGCCGCGCGATTTCCCTGTATCTGATGTTGACTCTCCCATTCATCTCCACAATAAATAGTTCGTTTTTTCTCCTCTATCCTTTAAAAATATCTAAACGAAGTAGATTACCCGGAAAAGATCGACTTTATTTTTCCCTTCAATATAAAACAGCTGCAGAATATTAAAAACGAAACGGTGAACTATTATGGTTTTCGTCATTTCCAATCATTTCGTTCCAAATATGAATTTCCAGTAGGGCCGCACTTCAGATAAACATAATCGTCCCACAGACGTGCCGGGTTTCTGGAAAATCTCCGATTTCCCGTGTCTCTCCTTCCCAATCTAATATAACCACTGATCCTCCTGTCATTTCCATTCAAATCGACCCCTCGAGATAAAGGTAAAAACCTCATGCGCACGCGCGTCGGTTATGCAACAATCGTGCGCAAGCGCGTCGATTTCGGATTAGCGCTAGTCGATTGAAATCTCTCGCGGAGGCAGCTTCAATTTCCGGGCACCGTATGCGTATAAATGCTTAGAAAAACGCGAGTAGCTGCCTTTTGAAATAATCCATATACGGGCGCTTCATTTCCTGCCGTATCTTGTAAGAGCAAGCTCCAGCCTTGCGTCGAGTGCAGCGGTATTCACGGTTGTTTAAAAATAGACGTATTTGTATAATAGCCGCGTTTAAAAATAGAGATGCTGAACGATGCAGGTACCTACGTTATGCAAATAAACAGCAGCGTAATTATGATGAATAAGCAAGCTTTTCAACGACGCGAATCGCGAATGAAAGTACGAGTAGTCTTATCTCTCGTTCTCGGTGCTAATAATAATCCAACATCGTGTAATATATATCCAACCCGATGAACGACGCATAACTCCTCCCATTGAAAAAAAGGAAACATTGCAATAGAATAGCCAACGCACGTCATTACCCAGTCTCTGCATCGGCAATCAATAAGGCACCCCCTCTCACTGGCTCGATGCACGGCTGAAGCATCAAACCGTAGAATCAGCCGGACGTAAAAGAGCTTACAGCATCCCCTCACCCACCTATATAAAAAAAGCAAATAACAGAAAGAGGGACAGACATACTGAAACGCGCGCTTGTCGTGCTGGAACTCATTTTGCAGCAGGAGGCTGGTGCGCTGGCGATGACGGAGATGAAGAAATCATTGAGCTACGATCGAATGACACCGGAGTTGCAAGGCGGGGGGGACACCTAGCACAGGGCCCAGCAGCGTCGCCAACAGCGCGGGAGCAGCTCGCCGATGATCTGCCGCACGCCCACGCACACTCATCACACACACTGCCACTCGCACTCCCACAGTCATTCGCACAAACAGCAGCAGTCGAAGCAGAGACGAGCCTCTTCCGGCATCGGCTTGGCTCAAGGTACGCATATATGTATATGTTATACGGCTGAGTCCGTAGAAGATGAAGGCGGGAGGTCAGGCTTATCTTAAAAGCCTTTTTATCTCGGGGGAGGGTTTTTTTTCATGCAATGGAGGAGGGAGATGACCATTTACGCGGACGTATATTCAAAGTCCGAGAGATGGAAGGGATTTTTTTTTTCAACGGCTCAGATTTGAGGTTTCATTTGGGCAGCGGTTTCTGTTCAGGGGTAAAGGGAGATTCGTGAGGTTTGTTTTATTTGATTGGGCATGGGATGTTTGTATAGGTTGAATGTTGAGTTGAATTTTAGGTAAAATTATTTTTACGAATTGTTTGTTCACGAATGTTTTCGAATGGTTACTGTGAATTCCGCTTAGAATAAGATCGAGGTGACTTATACCAAATCAGCTCATTATGTGGATGTTTAGCTTCACTTATAACGTTACTTATTTGACAATTCGAAAAATTGTTTTTCTATGGGTGAGATGTTGGCTGTAACAATTTTTTTTTTTTTTCAGTTATATTTTCAATGTGCGTGATTTTTTTGTGAATTTGGAAACCTAGGAATAAATGAAAAATTTTAATCAATATTTGCTGTAAACACAATGGAATATTATGAACGTAAACTCGATATCGTTTCGTTAAACCCGAGAGCAAGTAAATATTCTATGTTTACATGTCTGTTCGTTATATGCTAGTTTCTCGTTATATCAAGTTTGCTTTCAATAGTACCAATATATTTCTTCTATAAATTTAATATTGATACCAAACAAATCTATTTGTTATAGCCGATTCTAGCTTATACAGATGGATAACAAATACGAGATATTCTTATTAACTAAGACGAATTTTTTACTCAAAGAAGATGTACTTACATTCTCGTATTGCAAAAATATGCCCATTTTTTTACTTTTTCGCGTGAAACTGGCTTTTCTTCGCTTGGCTCTTTAAAGTTGAATTTTCTCCGTACCGCGCGACAATATTATTCCAATCGATAATCCTCGGTTTTTCAAATTTCAATAAGATTGACTGCAACTTTATATATTTCTATAATAATCTCAAATTCCCGATTATAAAAAAAAGTCTGGCTAAAGTCTGGCTAATGGGACGATGTCAGACTTTTTCCCAGACCTTGGGATGCAAAAGTCAAAGGAATCCCAGACTTTTTGTAGGAAATTCGAAAAAAAGTCTGGGATTTCTTCGACTTTTGCACCCTGAGGTCTGGGAAAAAGTCTGGCATCGTTCCATTAGCCAGACTTTAGAGCCAGACTTTAGCCAGACTTTAGCCAGACTTTTTTTTATTCGGGTTAGCATAACTAATTATCATAAGTAATTGATATAAACCAAAAAAGTTAAAATACTTGTAGCTGTGACACAAAGGGTCAAGTAGTAAGAGCCTAATCAGTCAGCCAACTCACGGGGAGAGTTTGTATCTTGGAATATTAGATGCTGAAAATTGCAAAAAAATAACTACTCTCTAAAAATGAATGTGTGAAAAGTTGTTTACTGGTACAAAATGGTGAAAAAATTCACTAATTATTTAGTGAATATTCACTTATTGAAGTAGTGGAACAAAATTTCCACTGCCTAATAAATGACTATTCACTAAAGAATTAGTCAATTTGATCACTTATTCGCATCCAGTGAACGACTTTTCATATATTCTCTTTTTGAGAGTACTATTCAACAGTTCGAAAAAGAGGAGTAAAGTTGGACGAGTAAATTTTTGCTATGACTATATATAAGTCATAGTAACTTTAAAGTATACTTTGAAGAAATTTAATGGAAAAAAGTATTTACCGATCACCTTAAAGCGGATGTCATTTTGCCAAATCATTTTTCAAAATGATATTGTTGTAAAGGAACCTTTGTGATACTAAAAAAAAAAGTATATGAGAAAAGTTTTGGAATCGACATACACTATTTTTAGAAAATGTCCGTATGGATGTGTGTGTGTGTATGTCCGTATATGCTGATATCTCATGATCTACTGAACCGCTTTTAATG
>UXGD01006172.1:0-12993 GCA_900474315.1 Torymus auratus
AATTTTAAGAATAATGTAACTGAACATAATTTAATATACAAATACATTAGGTTTAATATGAAAACAATAAAATTTCGGCACATGCATAAATAAAAGCCAAATTTGAAATTTGATGTTTTCCGCCATATATGTACCGCCAGTCAGAGGCTAGTTCGCGGGTCGCCGCCAGGCGGCGCACACCTCCCTTCTGGCCTCACGATACCTAAGTAAGTCGATCCGAGGGGATATAGTAACGTGTCACCGACCACTCCGCCAGGTTTTATCACTCGAACATATTACGATTAGAAAATGTTGAGTTATTTTCAAGACAAGACAAGATTTTTGACACCACAATCTTTATATTGTATCGAAAACTGTATATAAATATTGTATCGATTATTGTCTTGAATTTTGAGGCAAGAAAATACAATATCAAGATTAATCTTGCTATATTGTGCAGCCCTAAGGATTTCTTAAATAAACCACTGGCCGTTTCTCCCAAATAACTTTACACATTTTCTAATCAGCATGATAATAGAGATTTGACGTTCTTCCTCAACCTCTTTCATTCTTTACCATTTAACCACATAAACTCCGTTTCTACATTTACTGAACCATTTCTCAACATTTTCAACTGAGCGCAGCATAAAGGGCAATATCATTACCTCGTTAAGAATGAATAACTTCCTACGCGCAGACCGCGCGTCCATATCCAACATACACGCGCGCTAACACAGCCTCCCATAACAATGCTTTGTGTTCCCTCTCTTCCTCTCTCAAGAAGGGCGCGAGCCAGGGTTCCCGCGATGCTCAGCCCCAGCGGCGGAAATGTAGCTACACGACTAGACATTATACCGGGACTTTTATGAACCCGGGTCACCAGGTCGCACCTAGACATAATATCTGCGCGGTGGCAATTTCGCTCTCCACGAGGTTATCGCTCCCTTTGCTGCACTCATATATACATATATATAAAACCAAGCGACCGCGCGCGTCCGATGCACTTTATAGATCGGATGGCTCCGATAATGCGAAAGCCGCTGCTCGTAACTTTCGGTCTTAACACGATGTCGCTTTATATTTCGTTTGAGAGATTTTAACTTTGATCTCGCGTGCGAGCTCGGCTGGGAAAAGGCCGAGTTTTTGGGTCGGACGTGGTGATGGAAGAGCGCGCGACACTTAATACCGGAATTTAAGAGAGGAGATATTGATGGCATTATTAACGATATGTGTTTTCATGACTTTCTTACGCGCCGATCGCATGAATAATTAGTGGAGCGAGAAATTGACATAGTGTATATATATAGGTATACTGAAATCCTGAAAAATGTGCATTATTTTAAATTTTTCACGAGAGCAAGATAATACAATATTTCTGCAATTATTGTGTCGCTCTTGTAAATTCTTGAAAATTTGTCTCTCGTCTTGGTCTTGTCAGTCAATATTAAAAGTATTATTGTCTTGTCTTGAAATTCTTGATCATATATTGTTCAGGTATTATGTGTCAGGCCTGTTTCCGTTGTAATCGCTCCTTACATACTTTATATGAGTCAGAAGTATGTGTCTCGACGTAATGAATTTATATGAACAATTAGATGTTATCACTTTTATTATCATTTATTTTACATACTTGATATCTATTATTAAGATAGTTTGAAATAAGATCCAATGCCTTCCTCTTATTCCAATACAATAAAGTTTGTCTAACAATATTTTGTGGTCTACTGTGCCAAAAACTTTCGTTAAATCTAGAAAAGTTATAAGTATCGGTTTACTTTGATCTAAGTTATTGTATATTATGTTTGTTATGTAACTTAGAGCATTCTTTGTACCTACTTTTTTCATAAAACCAAATTGATGTTCAAATATTATATGGCTCTTTTCAATAAAACTAAAAATTCTCTTATAGGTATATATAATTTCAATATTTTTTTATAAATGCATAGATATTTTTTTTAAGGAAATATAATTAAACGTGTGACTGTCCATTGATACTGTGATTTCCTTCAATGATATACCCGAAATACAAGTACTATTTTTATTTTGAAAGTTTTAAATTAACAACCGCTCCACATCGACGAACAAAACCGCCTGAACGTCGTCACCGAATTGACCGATTGGCTCTTCGGGTTCTCCAATTACCACGGTGCGCAAGTGACAGACACAGATCCTCACGAGCAGCAGCAGCAGCAGGTCGTCGGTTAAAATCTCTCGAATCATTATCCTCTCTGGTGCCGAAGCCGAGAGCTGCTATCTCGCGTCTTAAGCTTTAAGCCCCGGCTACGTGGTTGACTTATGCAAGCCGCGTTAAACCCGTTTCATCCTGCGCTCGTGCGCATGCGCGTGTCACTTCGTTACGGCGCATAATATCCTGCGATGCACTTCGCTCTTGCCGCGCCCGTTGCCGCAGCGCAGCCTCAAAAGCCGCAAGAGAGAGAGAGAGAGAGAGAGAGAAATTGAATATAAGAGGATTATATTGTACCAACGGCAAAAAGTATTCAATTAAAGCGCTATACATTCGCGGCGAGGCGTTGACAATATTAACGAGGCCTTTTTCGGGATTTATATATAGGCGGGAGTGCGGCGGCGCGTCTGTGGTGCACCCATCAGCGTGATTTGCGATGTTATGCGCTGCGAGTAGAATTTAGAGCGAATGTTGTGTGGTGTATTGTCAAAGCGGTTCCGGGGAAATAAATATTATTTTAATTTTCATTCGTATTCGTTGAAAGACAGACATTAAAATAACAGAGGTTGAGTACATATTAGTAGTATGTATGAAATTACTATAATATTTTTTAATGTATGCTATTTGGTAGATGCGTACAAGATAAAGTATATAAAGATGCATTGGAAAATTGGCACGTTGTAAGGTACTATACTCTTATCAATGAAGTAAATTTGCGAAGAGATGAAGAAGATTGAATATATAAAATTACGCAAAGCGCATAATAAATCGGGCAATAAAATCTTCGCAACTCGTAAATCCTGTGAAAAAAAAAATAAAAAAAAGTTCCTTGCCCCTCAATATTTTATATGAAGATGTAAAAACTTTCAGCGCGAAAAGGCCAATCAATTATTACAATAATCTTCGCTCATCGGCGTCGATCTGCGCCTGTCGCTCTGTAATATTCGCGCCTTATAACGCGGTATTATAAAAGGAGCATAAAGAAGCTTCCACGCACAGAAGAGGAGCGGCAAAATTTAAGGAGACCAAGTCACCGAGGGAAAAGAGAACGAGCGAGAGAAGAAATTTCACAGCGCGATCGTAAACGGCGATTCGAACACCTTGAAATTACACTTTTTACCGCGCGCGTCCCAGGCTATTATCGTCAACCGTCGCGGCGCGCGTCCTCATCTTCCTCGCGTATATAGCTTCTTCTCTTTTTCGCTCCGACTCCTCTCCTTTCTCTCTCTTCTCGTCCTATCGAAGAAGCTGCGCCGTCTCCGGTTTCCCCCGTAAAAAGCCCCATAGCCGAGAAAGTAAGAGAACGAGAGGAGCGAACGAGGGAATCGGGCATTGTGAGCGCGAGCGAGCCGCGTAGGTGGAACAAGAGGTTATTTATCGATGGGCGCGAGCGAGCGAGCCCAGCTAGAGAACCCGTTCACGGGATTTTCGGGCGCCCGGGTGGTCCGCGCCCAGAGCTTGTGTATTATTCACGATCATTCCGCATACAAAAGCGCTCCCTTTCTCCGCGTTCCACTTTCCGGGACTCTCTTGCGTTTGTGTGTTTGCGCTAGTCGTGAGCACAACGACGACGAGGACGCGATCGATTAGTAAAACATAAGTCTTTCGGGAAGGGGGAGGAGTAGCTGAGTCGAGTGTGTTTGGAGGGTCGCTTTGGCTTTACGCTCGATGTACTCCTTTTTCAACGACGACGACGACGACTACTACTCACATATTTTTACATAATCGCACGCGCCGCTGCCTGCCCGGCTGCATATTAGGCTCGTGTTTCCCCGATGACTTTGTGCGTGCGCTGCTGCTGCTGTTTGAATTCTTTCGCGAGGGATTATGAATTTTTTTTTAGGAGGGGGACGTCAGTTTGCGTTCTCGTGAAGAAGGTATTGAACTGGGGGCTTCGATGAGGTGAAATATTTCTGTTGATGAAATGTTGTAAATACATGGCTTTGGTACCTGCTTCCGAAAGCTATGGTGATGTTTTTAATCTCATGAAACGTGTTTATATCGTTTGAAAGGCGAGAATTTTTGACATCTATATCGTTAAACCTTGGATTTAAATAATATTATTTTACAGTTTTCTAAATTGGAGAAGCAAGTAAGCTCTTAGATATAATATTCGAATAATTTTCAATCAATATTCATCAAGATTATTTATTTTCACTTAACAAAACTTGAAACTTCCTTACCGAAGTAAACTTGAAAAGTAGGTTAATTATGTTTCTATAACATCGTCGAACCATAAAGCTACCCAACTTGAATCCCAGCAAAAATAACAAGATAAGGGAAATCCATTTTCCATTAACAATCTAATGAACTCGCTCGGTTAAACCCACAGAAACCACTAATAATTTCCTCCTCCTTTTCCGGTCATTATCCTTCTACAACTGCCTTACTTATACGACTAAAACAGATCTTTTCGCAAATTACAGTAGTTGCGAAATTAAAGCCGCTGCGCCATTTCGCCAAAGACACTCGCACATGCTCAAATCTCGATAACCGCAAAAGCGTCGTTTCTCCGCCAGCAAATTCCCCACACTGTTTACCTAAATACCTACCTCAAAAAAAAAACAACAACAACGCGACAATTACCTTGTACACACAAAGGAAACCGCCTGCACATAACAACCGCCGTATAATATACAAAAACACCTTGACAGCGCGAGCTTACACTAGCGCATACGCGCCGTATTACAAGATCACACGGTGCGATCAAAATTATGAAGCCATACAATAGATAATAATAGCCGCACACGCGGAGCTATCGTCGACGCGGCATCTCCTCTTGCACGCGCCTCCAGATATTAACATTTTCGTTTGGCGCCGCTCGCGCAGCATCGCGATAAGCCTCGCGAACTTTTGTCCATTTTACGAGGCAAAAGTCTACAGGTATGTGTGTGTGTGTGTATACGGATGTCAGAGGGTCAGACGCGCGGCGATTCTTTCTTCGAGTGTACCTTGCGTATACATATATACACGGCGAGCGGACGCCGCCGCGAGCTCTGCCCATTTCGCCAAATATGGTCGCGAATGCGCCGCGAGCGCGCCGAATGCAATAAAGACGCGGAGGGAGGCTGCGCGAGAAGAGGGAGAGAGGGCACATAATGCTGCGCCAGGCAGAATGGAGCGAGAGCTACCGCCACGCATAGCGAGAGATTCTTCGCTCGCGCGCAGGTAAAACCGTTAAGGGCTTTTTACGAGCCGCTGGTGGTTATTTGCGCTTTAGAATTGAGAAGGGAGAGATCTATTAAAACGCGCGCGGAATATCGCCGGATGAGGTGCGATGGATATTTTTTATGGAGGTGTTGCGTATATTTAAAGTTTTATTTTGAGGAAGGAAAAGTTTTTAGTGCCTAAAAAATTTACTGTTTTGGGGTGATTTGCGTTGAGTATCCTTGCGGAGGTGTATTTCAATATATAGTTCTTTTTACAATATTTTATATACATTTGTATAAGTATAAGCTTGAAATTGAAAAGATATAATAACAATTGTTCAGATCGTGCACGAAAAATGTAAATTACTTTTATATACAAAATTGTTCGAAAAAATTCGTTGATTCAATTAAAAGCCAACGTCAAACAACGCACAAACCCACCTAAATTCCTTAGTGCTCAGGCTTAATCGATAAAACACTCATACTCCTATACCCTTCGGAACGAAAATCCATATACGACGAGGGATTTATGGAAAAGACTTGACAGCTGCCGAGTATAAAAGGGCGGACGTGAATAATAATTATCGTGTCACGACGGCGGCATTCTCCCTCCTCTATATACTCGCTCCACTCTCTCTCTCTCTATCACGCGAATGAATTTGGTAAAGGAGAGGCGCTACCCGTGCACACAACATCAACGAGGCTTCTGTTTGCGTGAGCCTTCGTTCGCCTGCAGTAGTAATTGACGTTGCGCGAACCCGGCCGAGCAAACCGAGAGAGAACGATACGAATCTTTGGCTCGAGACAGAAGGACTCGCAGGACTTGGCTCGTTAAATTCGCGAGCGAGAGCGGGGCGTAATTAGCATCCGACGCCTTTATCTCGCGCCTTCGAGACATTTCGCTCGAAACAATCGAAGCGGAGCGCGTATATATAGTCGCGCACACAGCGTCTCTGGCAGTAAGATAATCAGCGGCGTATTCTCGACCGATGTCGCGATTGGTTGAGGGGGGTTGTGGATTTCTCGTTGTGTTCGGTGAAACAAAGAGAGAATGTGGAGCGCGAAAAGTTGGGAATTTTCCTGGAATTTTAATTAATAGAATGCTGGGTAATTGATATCTGAAAGTAAATGATGTATCGCTAAAAGGATGTGTGCGCGGCAGACGGGGAGGGAAATGAAAGATACGGAATTTTTTGTGAGAATTTTTTTTTAAAGCTCGCTTTTACGGATGAAAGTCTACGCGCGCGTATGCTATCGCACAGATACGTATATACATGTATAAAACTTTTTCATTTCAGATATTTGAAGGCTTCGTATATACTTTTTGCTCTTATCCGCGTATCTGCTCTCTTCTTCATCCCTTAGAATATATGGAAAAATTTCGGATAATTATTCGGGATTTTCGATAACAACTTGCGAGAGCTTTAAAGTCGATGGACTCGAAGATTTCGTATTTTAAATTACAGAGATAATTATTGTAACGCGAAAAAAAGAAATTTTTAATGAAAACCTTTAATAAACGATGGCTTATACATCTTACGATCGGAAATAATTTTCGTCGAAATGCAATTTAATTTAATTACGGCAATTATCATCGTCAGATGTGATCCGCGCGAGTGCGTCAATTGCAAATTGAAGCTAAAGCCTAAAGCGTAAACGTCTGAATAATGAAAAAGATAGCTATTAATATTCATCTTTAACAACCGGCATGACATTAATTCACTATTTTCTTCGTATAAAAACAGGTTTCGCTCTCCCAACAACTTTCAAAGTATATTCACGCGCTAACGGATACACGCGACAGATACACACGAGCCCTCATTACATTCACTCATTGTCGAAATCCTTAATCCCATCATCAAACCTTCTCCTCCACCTATCCCCATAAAAAGTTTACATGTTAGTTATACTCTCGCCTGTCAACCTTGGAAAACCGAAAATCCCTCACTTTATGAATATATACTTCAGCTCTCGCGCGGCTGGAAAATTAAGACGTTAACCTTTCACTTCCCATAAAAAGCTCACCCGCGGAACGCCATGTCTCCCCATAAAGTATCCCCCCACTCTTACATTATACAAGAATTGAAATTAATGAGGACCCCGGGGGTTAAAGGATCTTTACTCAAAGCTCCAGCACACATGCACGCGTCCTGCTATATATACACCAATCACACACATCGCACAGCGCGCATACGAAAGCAGTGCACACAGTGCACATAGTCTCGACGCGAATCCGGTGCATACATGTAGAAGCAAGGCTGCAAGAGAGAGAGAGCAAAGCTGGAAACCCCGCGCGTAATCCGCACAGCTCGCATAATCGACGAGCGCCGCCGCGGCGCCGCACGAGTTGCGCAGTTTTGCAATGTCCATATAGCAGCAGGATCCGCGAGCGAGGCTTATAAGAGAGCCGCACGTGAGCGCGGCGTGCAGCGCATGAGCCTCGTTTTTAAAGCGAGATGTAGAGAGAGAGAGAGCAAATTCGAGGCGATGCCATCGGCGTTGGTTGTCGTCGTCGTGGCTGCGTGATCTCGTGTCGAGAAGCTGCGCCGTGGTCTGTACAGGCCATGTTAGGGCTTAGGAAGTATTAAACGAACGTGCGAGGATTTAGATGGTATTTAGGTGGGAAAAATAGTTTTAACGGAGGGATATGTTATCGCAAATTTTATTAATAATTTTATTACGTCTTTAGTTTGTGCTATCATTTATAATATCGCTAAACTTTAATGTTAGTGTTGCAAATCTCATTGACCTAGTGCGTATATTAACTTTTAGATGATTTGGAAATTTGTGTTTAACGAATGCTTCGTCTTTTAAGTATAGTTATAATATTCTTCTAATTTAAATAAAATAATTTAAATATCGTTAACAAATCCTTCATTCGCGTAATAAAAGAACGAATTAATATACTGGCAGTTCTGCATGAAAGAGCGTCTTTGTTCGTATAGAAAGGGTAAGTGAGATTTGCGAATGCGAACTTTATACATTGTAGGATATACAGACGTAAAATCGCACACGGCGGTGTGTAAATTTTGGTTTGTGTGCGTGCGATAAGCGGGGACACACAAACTTTACTTAATCTAAGCACACATGCGGGCTTATAGAGACTGGAATACGATTGCATACACTCGCTTATAAATTAACAAAAGATAAGCTTTATACGTGGAGTATTTTAGGTTCTCTACGCACGAAATGCGTCAATATAGTACAGTAAATTTAAAATTACATTGTTACAATACATTTGGTATCGAAACAATATTTTAAAGTTTGGTACAGTTATTTAAAAGAAAATTGTATATAATACGTATGCGTCATAAAGTCAAAATTACATGTTTATCTCACACACTGCACACATATAAAATATTAATATAAATTAAATTTACATAATTTGAACTTTTAATCAAGTAAGAAATTTTGTTATGTTTCAGGTGAGTAACAAAATCATCATTCCTTCACACCTTTAGATACGTAAGTAAAGTAGCTATGTCTGTTAATCAAACTTTAACTAAATGGATATGCAACAATCATTAATAATCCCTACATAAATTATTCAAGATTTAGATAAAAGAAAAATACATCTCTGTAGAAATAATTTTCTACAGTTTCATTTATAATATAGAATACAAAATTATTTTTTTTCTCGAATCTCTCGCAAAAAAATGTCGTTCTCATTTCGCAAAATTATTCGCGTCCAAACGAGTACCTTTTAGAGAGAAAAAAACGTAGCTTGAATGCATAAGATTCGTGCACAAGTCTCCATTCAAATATTTTCGCAATTGCAGAAAGTCGAGACGCGCACACACATTATACCGGCAATGAATAAAGCAGCAGTACGCATACGGGGAAAGCCTTTGAACTTTAGCCACAATTCAAAGTCTGCCCTGCATGAATATCGCGTATACGTATACATATACGGTAGGTACGCGTCGCCATATGTGATGGGATTCGCGTGTTTATAAAGGGCGTGTCACTCGGCTTTCGCGGCGTGAAACGATTTTTTTTTTCACCAATCGCGATAAAGCAAACATTTTAGTTCACATTAAACCCTTATCACCCCGAATGGACATATCTTGTTGATTTTAAATATATGACGCCACTAGTGGTCATACATTATTTATGAGATTCTGCTTATATATCTGCGTATATCTTGAGTGAAAAATATTAGTAAATTGTTGGTCAATTAATTTGTGGATTATGGAGCTTTGTGAAAGAAAAAAAGAGAATAAAAATGTTGTAAAACATCATTTGGACAGTTTTATCTGCTCTTTTGAATGAATTGTCAATGGAATGAATACAAAATGAAAAAGAGATTGCACACAACAAACCTTTTCTTTTTCATTTTTCGCTAAAATGCTGCACACAATTATTTTCTATTCATGAAAATAAAATATTCGACAGCAAGTTTTGATTACTCTAAAATCAACAATTTCTACCTTCTCGTTACTACTATCAGTTGCATTCTCACAACCACCCTAAAAACTACCAACAAGCAAAATTAAAAAACAAAACACAAACCATGACTTCACCACAACTCCACAATTCTCAACCTCTCTACAAAACTTTTAATCCAAGTTATATCGAAGTACAAGCAAAGCTTTTAGCCGCGACATAAAAATTCAATTACAAAAGAAACAATTACTCTCGTTATATCGCGACCGTACTCGAGCCGCTTATAAAGTTTAGATTTCTGCGAGAGAGCATTATCGCGCGCGACATGCGTGCGAGGCGGGCAGTAGTAGCTGCTGCAGAGGCCGCGCGCCGCGGATGGAGAGGACAGAGCTTTACACATACACACGTATACGCAGTCGGACGTTGATACAAAACCCAATGGAAATATCGATTGCAGGGTCGTCGCACCCTCTCGCGTCTCCTGAGCATTTCGCAATTTCGCGAGGATTCTAACGCGGCCGGCGGGGTAATCTCGAGCTGTTTTAGTATGATACATGGTGTTTTTTTGTTATGAGTAAGAATGTTAAACGAGAGTTTTAAATAAATTCATGTATCTTATATAGATAGTATACATTGAATAAATTTTAGAAAAATATGTACATTTGAAGGTGCTTAATTTAACCACACACAAATAGATAGTCTTGACAATATTTAAATATATTTTTGATTTTTTTTTTAATAGAATAAAGCTTTTCAATAAAAAGTTGGCAATTTCCAATTAATTACGTAGATAAAAATTTATATTACGCTTTGATGACCTCCATATTATAATCTATTCTAATTATACAATAACTTCATATTATTATTTTATTAAAACAAAATTAATCAAACGAAAAATATCTTACAATATCAACTTACGTAAACGTTACGTTCAGCTTAAGCCTTACTCAAAACTGGTCTAGCATTTCAGCAAATTATTCGACCGGATGCACGAGAATACGGGGTATCGCAAACGAACTGCTATATTTAGGCGCCACCGACCACTTCTTAAATGCGGCACGCGCACTCATTGCCATCTTTAGCTCTGCGCGCTGCAGCTTTCGACGTTAAATTAAATGCCGGCGAGCTTGATGGGCGGCATTGTTCTGCAACTCCGACCCTAATATATTTTACGGATAAATTAGGTTGATTGAGATAAAATTAGGTTCTTTATTCGTAGTTCTAATTTTATCCGTTTTGTGACAAACATTATTTCGTGGGAATCCAGTAGAATTAGCTTTGTTACGGGTTTCTTGTAAACACTATTTCTTACTATACGTTTTATCTTATGTCACAGTTTATTGTGTATTTTTAGATGAGTAATTAAAACACTTGAATAAATTAGTTTGACATTTAACGTTAAAAAAGAACGCTTTTTATATATATGCTTTGAAATAACAGTAATCAATTACTCGCACATTATAGAAACGCGAAAAAGTCATAAAATCAATTAAGTGATTTATGTAATTACTCACCGAGCGTTCAGACAACTTGCTTCTACGCCCCGAGAATAGCGCTCGTGGGCGTACACAAGAGGATTGCGAGGTGCAGATTATTTTCCGAATGAATCACGCACAAGTCGATTCATGCGCCATGTCCCGGCGTCGAATAGAAAATGAGAAGCGAGAGAGAGAAAGGATAAAAAAAAGACAGACGAAAACCGAGGAAGAGAAAACTACATTTGCGCGTGGGTGGAGTTTAATTCGTTTTTCCGTGATTCGGCGAGGAACATTTCCGAGATCGCAAATCATTTATTGACAGATGTATTTTTTGTGTTCTATTATAGAGTTTGTTATTATGTTGAACATTGAATTCGCTGTTTATGCAGATTAGAGTCGTGTAAGCTATTTGCTATTATAGATATATCAGTAGAGATTAGGGCTGCACGAAAACAAGACAATACGATATTTCCGCACTTATATTGTCTCGCTCTTGTGAATTCTTGAAAATTTCTCTCTTGCCTTGGTCTTTTCACTCAATATGAGAAGTATTATCGTCTGATCTTGAAATTCTTGTTCCTATTGGAGTTACGCAGACATGCTACAGTAAGTAAGTCTCTTATTAAAAAATTTTTTAACCCCGAATAGCCTGAATATGCGAGGTTTACGTAGAAGAGGAAGGTATGCAGACGTGAAATAGTAAATTTTTTAAATAGTTTACTCGTCTACTATAAAATTAAAAAACTATAAGGTTACAAATGCTATTGAATTTTAAGAATAATTTAACTGAATGTAATTTAATTTACAACTTCACTAGATTCAATACAAAAACAATAAAATTTCGGCACAAGTATAAATAAATGCCTATTTTGAAATTTGATTTTTCCCGCGATATATCCACCGCCGGACCAGAGTCTAGTTCGTGCGCCGCCGCTAGTCGGCGCACCCTCTCCCTGTGGTCTCACGTACCTAAGTAAGCCGGACCGAGGGGATATAGGAGCGCTGGAGCGCGTCGCCGATCACCCTGCCACTCCCGCCAGCTTTTGTCACTCGATTTTCAAGACAAGACACGATTCTTGATACCACAATCTTGATATTGTATCGAAAACTGTATATTAATATTGTATCGATTATTGTCTTGAATATTGAGGCAATACAATACAGTATCAAGATTAATCTTGCTATATCGTGCAGCCCTAGTAAGAACGCCCTATCTTCGCTCAGCGCGTAAGAACGTCCTATCTCGGCTCGGCGCGTAAGAACGTCCGATCTCAGCTCGGCGTGTAAGAACATCCCATCTCGACTCGGCGCAGCATCCCATTCTTACGCGCCGAGCGGAGATAGGACGTTCTTGCTCCCCCCGATGAATTGTAATTAAATGTCATGTCGTTAAAAAAAAATTTTTCTTCATCTTAAGGAGGTTCAATCGCTAAGGAGCGTATTCAACGGGTGCTTCCTTGGGCCCCCGATATTTTTAGCCGACAATATTAATATTATTGCCTGTAAAGTAATCTAAAGTCTAAATTAAAGATGAACTAATCGATTTTATAGTAAAAAAAAAAAATATAAAATTTGCTTACACAATGAATTCAGAAATTTTACGAAATTTAAAATCCCGTATGTTACGCATAATCTTTTTAATTTTCGTGATTAATATTAAATCACTGCGCCAAACCTTGGTTGACCCATATATTTTTTCATTGATTCTTATTTCTAGTGGTCTCTAGAATACATATATCTTTTCTTACTGGCTAAAATAGGCTGGAAGTATAAAAATTATCCAAACATACAAAATGAAATCGCGTTGTCCTACGGG
>UXGD01006173.1:0-12993 GCA_900474315.1 Torymus auratus
CAAGAAAAAACTTATACCAGAAGTGTGCCTCAAAATTTTTTTTATTTTTTTTTTGGAACCACTTTTTGACACTTTCTACAGAGAATTGCTCATATACATTTGTATTAGCACCGTATCCCAATATGTAGAGTTTAAATCTCTTATGTAAAAATGCACAATATTTTATTTCAAATTTTACTAAAATCAATGTAAAGCTTTTATTTAACATATACATTAAATCAAGCTATACACCTCAACCTTTTTAATTCAAGTCGCAAATTCCGCATAAAGTCAATATAACAGCGTGAACGGATAAATTAAAATAATAAGCTAATGTTAACTCTTTTCTATTCAATGTATCATAAGCCTTTCGAGCAAAACGATACCATTTATTTTAATTCAGAAGTAGAATTAAAACATCCGAACCGAGACCTCCATTAGCAAAACAGCACCTCAACAACAACAATAAATATTCATTACCCATTCCCGCGTTAGCTCATTACCCTCGCGTAAGAATATCTCTTTCTTCTTCCAGCCTATACGTGGATGTACCCAACCAGTTCTCTCTCTCCCTATCCTCCTTTGTCACGCCCGCGCCGACGGACAATTTAATTACCATTATTTACGCGTGCGCGCGCGACCGGAGATTCGCCACGGCTGCTTGATTGCCGCCACCCGAGTCTCATATGTATGTACGCGTGTAGTAGGTACATTCGGCCAGATCGATTGGATTTTCAGCGGCAGAGGCGACTTTCGATCTCTTCGGGGAGCGTTTATATAGGAGCGTCGATGCGGGTGTAAATGACCCCGGCGGCCGTTGATGACCTGATTTTGACGAAGACGTAGGAAGGGGGAAGAGTTTGATTTCGGTCGTCGTGTGTGTGTGAGAGAGTGCTAGTTTCAATGGTCGATAGAATGTAGGGTGCACTGTCAGGCTTTTGACGAAGTTGAGAATAATAGCGGCGTAAGTATAGCGCTGTAAGATTTTTCGTGCCCGTGGGGTTTGATTTTGTTTTATACATAGTAAATGTTATATATTATATTACAGTAAAAATGAAGCTATATCATTTTCTTTTTCACTGCAGTTTGTGTATAAACAACCACGGAGACTATACAAAACCTAGCAATCAAATCGCAAAAGTCACTACTACAGTCAGATTATACATATTCCCAATCTATAATCAAGAAAAAAATTATACCACTCAGCCTACAGAATCTACCAAATTCGCGACGAAACTAACAATCACACACCCCAAACCCAAAAAAAAAATTATACAGGACCCCCACTTATAACTAATCGCAATCTTTACGAGACAGTAAAACTGCTTATTCTCTCTAACACAAACAACTGGCTTATTCGGCAACACAGAGTGGGACGCAATGACGGTTATCAATCCGTTAATTGAGGCTCCAATTTCCCGGAGAGAGTTGCCGACGGCGCAGTCGCACCCTCCGAAAAGTCTTTCCCGCGTAAATCTCGCTTGCCACCATCCCCGCTCGACTGTTTGCTGGTGAAAGTAGGAGAGGGAGAGAGAGAGCAGCTTGGGGTAATTCGCTTTGCCACGGTAATGCTGATACATTGAGGTAGCTTTGAATTTTTACGCGAATGCAAGGTAATTAATTGGATTTGCTGATGATTTGTTAGCTCACGTTCTTTAGTCTTTATTTAGAAAAATTGTTGGTGAGAATGCAAAATTTACGATTTTGGATTTACTATTTGGAACTAGGCACACGTGTACAAAGAAAAAGAAAATTGTAAAAGACTTTTAGTACTAAAAATACATTGCTTCACTTTGATAACAGTCGATCGATGAAAAATCGTGCAACTCTTCTACTTCTACATCCTGCAGGTTCTTTATCACTTTATTTTTACTACAAATTCTCATACATAATGAGTATATCATTAGCAGCTTTATAGCACAGCTATACTTAGACACGCAATAAACCAATAATTATCGTTTATCGAACCCAAACAACCCACCCCATATGGCCGCGTCGCTCGGCCAACCGAACAGGTGAGAGCGAACACACACACGCGTTCATTCATTCATTCAAACCACCACTGTGCTACCATATATATCTAAAAATATCCTACAATACCACATACACGTGCGCCCATAAGCGCACCCACACAGCCTTATCTCCAATATTCGCGCAGCCTAAAAATACGCTCATTATACTTCTCTCTCCACCGTCGGCCTCCCCTTCTCCCTTTATCGAATATTTCCATGTATATACGTCCCTTGTGCATCAGGACGTCGGCTTCTCGCGTTTCCTTTTCCTTACACACATGGGCGCGACGTAGGTATAAGGTAGGATACTATCGCGTGCTGCGCAGGACTGCACACGCGCGCGTGAACGCTGATATCGATTTTCCGCTTTTTCGTTGCGAGCACGCGCGTCAGGAAGTCGACGCGGGGCTGCGCGCGAAATAGAGGACGTAATTTTATTATCGGCGAGAAAGGAGAGAGTGCGAACCCTTGTATGTGTATGCGATGGTTGGTGAGATTGACGTAGCGATGCGGCGTCAGCTGGCGAGGGCTGATGGGATGTGTGATTCGAGTGTATATAGTTTGAATATAAAGTGGTTTATGGTGTATTTGATTAAAGTACGCGACAATTTTAATTAAATACGTTTTTTTTTAGATCCTGGACAGTCTTGTGTAATACATGTAATTATGTATGTTATTTTGTTTGGTAAATGTTCTAGAAATATATGTTATTAGAATTATAGCAACAATGAGAGTACATAAGCTTTAGGGAGTGGATCTTATGGGCTTAAGAAATCGATTTTTCGTGCCTGACTCGATTTTTCATGCTTTCTTTTTTCTTAAAAAATTATGTCTCTTGTGTATTGACTATCACTTGGCAAGTATATTCAAGATACGAAATCGAGCAATAACAATTATAAAAATAGACAGAAAAAAATACAATTTTAACTTTAGTTTGTTAAAAGGTACTAATTTTTCAGTAAAATATAAACAATGAAAGATAGCGTATAAGAAAATAGTTAATTTTGTCTTTTTTTAAAGTGATTTAACGGGTCGTATTTTAACCATTTGCTTACACATTTAAAATTAATATTTTTTAAAGAAAACAGAGCTTTAATTTTATTTTTCTCTGTCTACGTTTATAATCTTTTTTGCTGCATTTCCTATGATAAATATACTTGCTAACTGATGTTCAAAACAAGAGACATCATTGTTGAAGAAAATAAAGCATTTGTAAGATTAGGTACCTCATATCTCGAGAAAAAGTGCAAACGAAACCTAATAATTGGTATAGTGCTCAATTAATTTGAATTTTTAGGCACGACAAAATTCTCAAATCCCAGTTAAGATTCGTTTTCCAAAGATTATGCACTCTCCTTACAAGAAGACACGTCTTTTATGTAACCGACATTAATTTACGATCTATAATAGTCCGTATGACCCAAATACTATTTCAAACCGCACGTGTAGCAGCAAACATATATTGCTACTTGTAAGTAAACATCTATACGCTCGTAAAATCTCATAAGTAGCAAAATATTTCTCTCAACATTCAATCAATTCGACTTTATTCACGTTTGCAAACAAATGTACGCGATTCCAGCAACCGCGTAAGCGTAATCACTTAAAAATAAAGCTCATCATTACAAGAATGTCGCCTCACGACTATCGAGTGATCGATCAATCACTATATTTATATACACCACACACCGCGTCTCTCTGATCCTCCAACCTCGCATCCAACTACACCAACCAAGGCTAATTCTCTTCACACGCATCTTCGGCTGAAAAAAGAAACCGATCGCCGCTCGTGATGTGCGCAAACAAGTCGATAAAAAACTCTCGACTTCTTTCTCTCCGTCTCTCTCGATCGCGCGTGCGTCTCGCTTGCGCCGGCGTCGAACTCACTCGCGGATCTACCCCGCATGCGCACCGCCGCTCTCTCGCGCATGCATATATATATATGTAGGTATATATACACAGGATCGTTTCGTAACTCGCTCGAGCGTCGAGCGTCTTAAGGTCAATGACACGTACGGCGCATCTGCGCGGCAGCGGCACACACCTGCATGTATATTATATCTAAGTGTACATATAGGTATCGGGATACGATCAAGGAGGAGAGAAGATTGTGGTATTGTCATTGTAATGCGGTGTGTTTTGGGTCGAGTCGCGGGAGGAGGCATAATAAGTGTGATAGATAATTTCGTGATAGGGAAGCGCACACGCTTTGGACGTCTAAGGAGAGAGAGGTATATGAGCTGGGTGGCATATAGGTGGGAAAGAAGTCACGTTCGAGAATTAATGGCTGTGTGAGGTGCGCGTGAGTCATAGGACTGAAATATTTAGAGGCAATAATTAGGTTTGAGAAGGTGATAAGGTGATCGGCGGTGGTTCATCACGTGGTTGTTGCTATACATGTATTCATCATATAATCGTTGTAGTATGTATTTGAAAAATCACGATTCTATAAGAATGAAGTTTTCAGTTAAAATTTAACGCTTTTTGTAAAAATTATTATATTTACTTTAATAATATTTCAACGGTAGTGACAACTATAGCTAAGAATAATATACATTTTATTAACGGACTTTTCCCTTTCACAATACAGACATCACCCGAACCACACCGATTCCCATCGAAATTTATGAGGCCCCTTTCGATTATACACCATAACTGTTCCTCCGTATGACTCATAACCCGATTTCCCAAAACTTTTCAACTTGTATACTTTTTCTCAGCTCGATATACCGACGAGAAAAGTCTTCTATATACAGCGAGCGGTCGCACAAGATATAAGACGTAAGTAGAAGAGGCACCTGTTTCGACGCGCGCTTTTGCCTCGCCCCTCGGACGCTCGCACGTCCGGTGTAGTGTGTCGGTCGGTCGCTCGTCGCAGACCCGCAAGAATTTCTTTACCTGCTATATAGAGGAGAGAAGAAGAAGGAGAAGAAGAACAAGAGGCGTTTTTTGGGTTGAGTATAGACAGTGCGCGCGGGTGTAATGATTTTTTTTTTCGAGAGGGAGAATTGTGCTGTCTCGTGGGAAAGAGTTTATGATATAGAGATGATCCATTAGTTGTATATTATTAAATCGAGTGAGTATATTATCTATACTTATATGAGAGAGCTGCAAAGATAAGTTACGCGTGAAAAGAGATATACCTTCGAATTCGCATTAAAAGTATAGCTGCTGCTGCTGCTATGGTAAAAGTATGTCAAGGCGATAAAAAAAAAACGTGCAGAAAATATTATCTCGGGGCTTATCTACGGAAATCTAACGTAAGATTGTCACCTGCTGCTCGAAATACGGACGGTGAGAGTGGTTAAGTTTTTTATTCTACCGTTATTATTATGCAAAATTCAAAATATTAAGTAAATTGGCGTGCGCATGTAAAACTGGTTGTATACATGTAGTTTCTAAGAGCAGGGAAAGTGCACGTTAGCATTTTTGTGTAAAGTTGAAGATTGATCAAATTGATTTAAGGTTCTACGAAGTTTATAGTGATTAATTTTAAATTATCTCTTTACCAGACGGTAATAACCTGCATCGACTTTCACAGTATACCCCAGATCTTAATTTACAAACGCTATAATGTAAGTATAGAAGAAATATATACGCATGATTTCGTTAATCCGTATGTGTTTCGTTCACTTTATACACATTTTAAATCTCATATAAAAGGCGCTACACAACGCCATTAATTCCAGTTCTTTCCTCACTCTATTTTCGCATAACAATTTTAATTCTAACCAAATCTGAACGTTACATAATCCCGAAAAAACGTTCGGCGTCACTGGCGTGTCCCATCCTCGATTACACTGCTAAAAAATCCGTGCAAATTAAATTACGCATCCAAAAATATACGACGCACCGCGCACTCCTCTCTCATCGTCTAACAAGCATTTAGCCTGGCAAACTAACAACTCGAGTGCTTCTCCAAACATATATATCCTCTCAGCGGGCGAATTTCGTAACTCGCTGAGCGCGGAGCGAATTTTTTTTCTTCTTCCACGCCGAGTAACCGTTGAACCTCGTCATTAGCATACACGCGCGTATATACGTACGGTGGGCCTAATATATAATATTTCGTGTTCGCGCGTGTGTGTGTGTGTATAGCTATACGAGCTTTCACTTTTCTGCACGCGCGCGTGCTTGGGAGTATGTAGCTTGGGAAGACGGAAACCGGAGCGCGAATTTCGCGAGCGAGCTGCGCGTGCAGTACGGAAATTCGGGGGTTTTCGGTACGGGTGTGAAAGTATAGGGTTTGTATATGGAAACGAGCTGCGGAAGGGAATGGAAGTAATCATTTTAAATGGTAGTGCGAGGGGAATATATATCTGGCTTGCATGCAAATGGAGTGTATAGTTAATGAATATAGCAAAGAGAATGTATTTGCGAATGTAAGTTTCGATAAAATGCGATTAAAATGTAAAGTCTAAATGAAAGTTATAAATCATAATCTAGATTTTTCTTAACAAAATGCAGTGATTAATTAACGAAGCTTCGATATATACTAAATAAAGCCGAACCCCATTAATATTCACCGACTTATACATAAACAAAATTGATTATACACATCATAAAGTTATAGCTCACGAGCTGAAAGGATATTAAAGCAAAAATAACGGACTCTCGGGAGTATTTATTATCCGCTTTTTTGTTCTTCACATTCGAACTTTTCGGCTATCACCATTAAACCAAACCAACTTTTTCAGAGCTCAGCCGCACAAATCCCCCCGCTCGCATGCGCAAAACGAGTTCTGCGTGCAAAACACATTCACATCGCTCGTTCCTGCACACACACACAAACGTACGCACACAGTTGAAGAGAAAAAAGAAAGGATATATACGATGGCGTCTCTTTTTCTTTCTCTCGCCTCGTCCTCTTCTTTTTCTCCTCCTCCGCCTTCGAACAGGATTTTTATCCGCACGCGCGATCGGCAAATGTTTGCGCGTTTCGTAATAATACAGGCCGGCCGGATTAAAAACTGCTGGAATTCGCGCGCGATGTTTCCTTAAACGACCATTTATACAAATCGTAGTCCTTTTTTTGTGGACTCATTTTCCCGAGCGATAACGAGAAGGAATAGATTGTGTTATAAGAGGCATCGAGAGAGTTAATTAGCGAAGGATTGCGAAATCATTGTGATGCATTCTCAAACAAGGTTCACAACGACTTCTAGTTTCGATAAAACGCGCGTAGTATGTTTCGAAAGTAAAATGCATTTTTCTCTACGCAGCACCGGTTCCGGCGTACGCTGCTTATATGTGAGGGGGCGCTATTAGGCATTTTCACGCGTGAGCAGGATATTGACTCTGAAATATATTGGGAGCTAATTAAGCGTGTGCTGCGTGACCCGCACGAGCGAGATTTATTTTAACGAGAGCCGAAGAGCAATATTATCTTCGTTAAAAGTTTTTGCTCCAGGGAGTGTCTACCTATTGTGGTTTACACATTTCACTGAATCTTTTAATGCTTTCAATAAAAGTAGGTATTTTTTTTTACCGATAAAGAGAAGCTCATAAAGCTTTTATGCAACGTTACATCCTCTGTTGTATGTGATAGAGGTATTCTTTCTTAAGAAATTAATGTTTAATGCAATGCAATTATAGATGTAGGTACGTCAAGCCATATTTATATTAATAATTTCTCAAATGAAACTTTATAATTATGTAAGATCGTCGTAATAACCTAGACATATCTGTATGTTTTTTCATTATTTGCATGAGAAAGTAATTAAATAACAGCCGTATATAACATTGAAATAAACCAATTAAACAGAGGATGTAGCAAATGCTCTTTTTTCAACAGCGAACAAAAACCCCATGTACAATGTACTATACAATTATTCCACATCTCTGTTAACAACTTTCATTGCCCGATACCATCGACATCACCCCCAGTGCTCCACAACTCCGGTTTGATCAACGCTACACTCTCCGCGCTCCCTTATCACCCGAACTTCCCCTCATGCACGTATAGGTACACAACTCTCGCACCCGCGAGAGCTTTTTCAAGACCCTCTCTCCCGCGCCCTGCACTCCCACAACAGCATGTATATCGATCGCGGGAGCATACACAGACAGTATCCCATCGGGACAGTTCCTCGGCGCAAAATTGCGCGCGTGCACTCTCCGCGGCTGCCTGTATAGTATATACACATACACACGTACATACATGTATACGTATATACACCTACCTGTCGATCGGCTCCCTCTCTCTCGCACTAGGTGGAGCGTCGCCCGAGACGCTCGGCCTCCGACGACTCCGATTCACTCGCCATCCAGGCGCCTTTTATTTACGCTATCCTGGACGACCAACGAATATAAATAAGTAGCTTCTCGTTGTTAACGATTCTTCTCGATTTTTCCTTTTTATCGTTAGGCTTTATATATATATACAGGTATACGCGTTGTCACTATGCACACCTGTACGCACTGTATTATACGGCGGGCTATATTAGCGCAAGGATATACGGTATATATATACACACTGTAGCGTGATCACACCGTTTCGGAGCGAGAAGAGAAAAAGCAAACGCACTGGTCGCGGCGACAACACTTGCACCGAGATAATATATAAGTTATATTATAACGCACAAACACACAGAAAGGTATAGTTAACGCGCGCCGTCGAGAATCTCGGCGAGCCGAGAGCGCACGCACACTATAGACACACACAGTGTGTGAATCCCTACGGAGAGATAGACAGACGAGACATACACAAAATGGCGCCGGCACGCTCGCAGCTACTGCAGCGACTGAGCGACCCCGACTCTCTCGCGTGCCCGCGAGCCGAGCGAGAGTAGCGCGCGGAGGCGCGCAGAACTGGCTGCGCGTGGGCGCCTGTCGACTCTCTGCACACACGTGTGTATGTGTATGTAGGTACGTAGGTATAAATGTGTGTGGGTTAGAGGGGTAGAAGAAGGCAGTGAGAGAGGGAGAAGGAGAGCGAAAGACCCTTTTTGCTGCGCGCGGAAAGGTTGTTTTGCTCGCGTTTTACAGCAGAGAGAAGGAGAGTGGCGATGGGTTTTTGCAGCGGTCGATCTACCTACCTATATAATGCTGCTCGGTTGTTCGCCGCAGGGTTTTGTGCGCTGCTGCGGCGGCGGTGCTTTCTTTTTTCGAGCACGGGGGAATTATTGTGTTTGGCCGAGATTTTTTTTTGGTTTTGTTTTGGGGGTTTGGGAGAGATGGGAGCGGTGGTTTAGAGATGATGAGGTTTGGAGTCTATTTTAGGAATGAGTTGTGTGTTGTGGTGTGGCTGTAGGATATAGGTAGTGCAGTTTTGTTTGGATCCTTGTATACTTGAGCAGAGATGTATATTATTTATTGCAGAGGCTTGAAGGTTTGATTGAGCGTTGAAATTTCTTTGTCTGTACTTGTATTAAGTATCTTTACATGTATATTATGCAGTACCATGAATGGAGAAAATTTCCATCGCTATTTTTAATATAAAAGGGTGTCGGAGTTTTAGATTGGAGAATGTAATATTTGAAATGAAAATTCTAAATTCATGTGCAAATTTCACTTATGTGGCTAAAAAATTGTAATAATAATTATTCTTTTAATCAAGTATTTTATATATAGGTATACAACTGCTTCACATAATATGTCACAAAATTATTTTTGAAATTTTAATTATTTTTTTAAATTTTCAGAATTTTTAAAGCACTTAATTAATAATAAGTAGTTTCGACATTTTCAAAGAGATTGTTTTTATATGCGATAATTATATTACATTTTTCTCTGTTTCATCATTTAACAGGTTTCATTCTCAACCCGCGAATAATACCAACATTGTCAGTGCCCATCCTATTTACGACTCTCAATTTAAATAAAAAAACCACATTAAAAATTCTCATGCACGTCCTGTCACTTTTTTATCACATACACACGCATTTTTACTCCCTTAATTGCGGAATGAATAATTTCCGTAATTTAATCCTTTTAAAAGAAATTCAATTTAAAGAGAACAGCGCGCGCGGCGTGCAGCACCTCATCCTCGCGCGTTTTGGAGAAGCGAATAATAGCTCTCATCCGCTTTTGTCTCTTTTGTTCCCTCTTCTTTTTCCACGCCGAGCGCGCGCGAGCGAGGGTGTTCTTCTCTTTTCCTCCTCTTTCGTTTTAGTATACTTTTTTTTGTTTTCTTATTCTTCTTTTTTTTTGCACTGCGCGCCGTCTCTCGCAGGTCCCGCTGTGTGCAAGAGAATCCGCGCGACGCTTTATTCGTGCGCCCGGCTCTCGAGTTATATTGTGTTCTATGGGAGGAAGGGTTTCTAATGTGTTTTTGCAGGGGAGAAATGTGTTGAATTAAGGGGGCTGCGGTGGCGGAGTCTAGCTTGTTTTCCTTCCATTTTAAATGACAATTTTCTGTCGCTTCGTACGGATAATATTGTGAAAAGAAACGTTCGCAATTTACCGTAGCTTATTCTGCGCGGGCTTCTGATTTTTCATATTATTTCGCACGCGCGCATATTTTTCACGAAGGAATCGCGAAAGATTCTTTTTATTTTTCAGTATGTTGTCGGTTGTTATCTCATACCGCGGGCATTATGACGAGATTTTATCGTCTCCATTTTTGGCGAAGCTGCGCATTGTTGTGCAAATTAATGGAAGCCGCGCGATTGTCCTTGTTAAACAAAGAAAGTAGCGTAACGAAAGCTCGATCGCTTTACGATACGCGGCCTTGAAAAAGAATTTGCGTGGATATAATTTTTTGCATGCATAAAATTATGTTGTGCATTCTATTTTGGAACTTTATTACTATCAAAAGATCTTCACTATGTATCTCTCTACCTTACACGTTCGTTTAGAAAAAAGTCTTCTAAATATTATCTCCATCTTTGCTCTTTTATACCAATTATATGTATATAACAAAGTGGCAAGTATGGCGATTCTAATGCGACCACTTATTAAACATATCAGATAAGATACATCTCGTATCACTATAAACTTACCCACAGACAGTTGCTAACCGTAAGATCACACGAACCGCTTCCACAACACCCGTGCGCACTCCTCCTCTAAAAAAAGGGGTCCAACCTGTGCCTCTCTTGCATCACAGGTCCACCACACGATGACTCACTCTCGGCCCCGTCGTTTACCGTCGAAATCCATAAATTAAAAAAAAAAAGAATCCCGTCTGGCATTAGAAAGAAACTTATACTCCGTTAATATAGCGGCGCGCACACGTATAAGAGAAACCCGGGGTATCGAACCGCGGCATCTCCTGCGTGCGGTCCTCGCGTGCGCCTGCGATGTCAAAGCGCGCCGCGCGAACACTTTGCATGCTAATTAATACGAGACCCGTATATGCGCGCGCGGGACAGGAAACCGACGATCGATGCTGCGGGACTTGGGTTTTCTATTTTTGATCGGTGCGCTCTTTGATTGGATGTGTGGAGAGTCTGCAGTAGTATATAATAGGAGAGAGGTTTTTATACGGAACGAAGTGAAGTAGATGGTTGTATTTTTGTATCAGTGAAAGAGAGTGTTGAAGATTTTTCGATTGAGGTGACAAAATAGATAGCTTGTTTAATATTGATGCTGCAGTGCAACATACATTTTAGAAATCAGTGAATTTGTATTCGAACTACTTAGGTTTGAATGATACTTGAAGTATGTTAAAATTAATTGTAGTGACTAAAACTACACTTAAGATAATACTACTTATTACATAATTTAAGTTATTAAGAACGTATAGATATTTGCTAGTCGTAGCGTGCGAAAATTTAGGTTGTTCAAGGTTACGTTCGCTGCATACATTACGGCAACTTACTATCTACAAGCTTTCACATATATTTTAGCAACATTTTTGCATGTCTTATATATTTTCACCTCTATATCTAACAATTTAGCCATTGTAAATTGAAAATATATCGATTAAAGTATGCTTTTTAAGCATTATTAAAAATGTAATAATTCGTTAAATAAGGTAACTTATTGGGGCAATTCGGGACTCCTTAAGCGGAATATTTTCTTTCTCCCTCTGTAAATGCGTTGGGAAAAAATTATAAGAAAGGCTCTAAAGTATACTAAATATTCTACCGAGAAAAAAATTAGGAATGCCCCAAATGTGATAAGTACTGGCATTGTAGGGTGCAAAAGTATAAAATGTGCGTTTTGGTCAAATTAGGTGACACGTAACCTACATTCGCCAATATTGAAACAATAGTACAAGTAAATTCATAAGTAAATTCTAAAAATTAATAAAATTTATGTTTTTAATTATTGAGGAAGCCACGGGCCAATGAATTGGCAGCGGTTTTTTACATTATAATACATTCTATAAACGATTTTGAAATTCTACATGGGAGTTTGCTATAAACTAAACAGAAAATTCATTTTGATCAATGAAATTGATTATTGCAAATCATATTTTTAATGTTTCATTTCACAAAAGGGACACATAAATGAATTCTTGAAAACAATACGAATTTCACACTTTCTCATATTTATTGGACGACATCTTCTTTAAAGATTGGTCGAATTAGGTGAATTATGGACTCAAAAGTATTTTGCTTCTATAAATTACAAAAAAATTTATTTTCAATATTACTTCCATCATATGAATTTCAAGGAAAAAACCTTTCTGCCTGTATCACTTTCAATTGGGGTTTTTAAGCTTATATTTCGACTATAAACGAAATATTGCTTTTTTTGACTTTATAAAACGCCCGACTCTCTAAAAATTGATAATGGAATCATACACTGAAAAAAGTGGATACTGGAAGCAAGTAGAAAAATCTACTTGAATAGTATCTACTTGGCACAAGAAGAAAACCACTCACTGCGAATATACCGGAGTTTGATTCAAGATTATTGACTTTGACGTAAGCTCAGCAGTCGGAGAGGTCATGAGAAAAAAAAGGATGAGGTTAGGGTTAAAATAAGTAATAAAAAAAAAAAAAAATGAGGTAAAAAAAATGAGATGCGCGGGTTACAGTCGCGTTGTTCTCGCGGGCTCGCGAAACTCTCAGGGCGTTCCTGGAGTGTCCTGGTGACACCGAGCGAGGCT
>UXGD01006174.1:0-12992 GCA_900474315.1 Torymus auratus
TAATAACAAGAATATTTTGTTACCCCGAATTTCACTGTAAAATATACGACATTAATATAAGAATTAACAAAAGTATATATATATATATATATATATATATTGATTCAACTGTCCGAGTGCACGACAGGATTTTATATTTTTATTGAAAGACCGGGGCCTAGTCTTTCACACGTACACGTATTTACACTTAACACGTACATGCGTAGATGCCTACACCAAGAGAAGATGAACAAACAGAAAAAAAAAAAAAAAATGAGTAAAACGAGTATACACAAAATACACAGTACATTTTTTGGTAGGATCGGACGTGAATATTTCGTAGCGGCGAGGCAGGCCTCTTTTTCTTTTCACTTGTACATAGTAAGTTATTATATTGAAGTATAAAAAGAAAAAATTACGAATACCATTATATATATACACACGTATATATACATATTAACGAAACGAGAAAAATATATTATATAAATATATATATATATCTATATATATAATTAAAAAAGCACACGAACGAATAAGGCTGCCACTTAAAAAATACATAGCTCTGGCTTTGTCGAGAGCGAATGGAGCTCGGCAAGTTGGACTGATGATTGCATCGAACGCGCGACACAGATATTTGCATAAAAACTAATAGACGGAGAGAGGAGAGGAGAGGGGGGTTGTGAAAAACGCCCTTTACTACGCGTAGTATTTTGTATATTTGTAGATAATTATTCGGTGCGGTTGCTCTTCCAAGGGACGTTCTGCTGCGCAGCAGTGCGTCGGTTTCGTTTTGTTTCTCTCTTCTACTTTTTCTCTCTTACTCCCCTCTCCCTCTTTAGCCACTCTTTTTTCCCTTGAGAGAGATGTCTGCTTGGATTGTCGCAATTAAATTTAATGAAATAACGAGTATATCTGGCAAGAGGACAATGCTATCTGTGAACAAATTTTGACGGGAGAGAGGAAGAAGAAGAGAGAGACAGAAAGTATGTGTAAAAAAGAAGTAATAAAAAGTATCAGCCCGATCGGACCGTACAATTTATAAATAGTCGTTAAATATCGGAAGTTTAAGCGTAACTATTATTTAATTTAAAAAAAAAGTAACAACCATAATTCGTATCGTACTTGGTTCCTAATTTATTATACTGTCATTAATGATCAATAATTATTAGATATATTATTAATTATTAATATTATTATTCATAACGGTAACAACGTCCTCTTCTGCGGTAAGGACGCGCTTGTAATGTAGAGAAATCACAAAAAATAATGAAGACGCGAGGCGCAACTGATAAAGGGGATTGAGTGCCTTTAAAATATTGTATTCAATTTCTTATTACGGAATTTATATTTTCGCTGGAGATAAAGAAGATTAAAAAAGGACGTATGAGAAAATACACGGCGATAAATCCGACTATTAAAGCGAGACTATAATAATTGTTAATTCGTGTAAATTCTTTCCTTGTACATCATGCCAGTGAACAGTGAACTATCCTCCGAAGAAAAAATTTTTTTATTCCGAAGTATAATGCCGGTAATATAGAATTACCGAAAACATGTTGTAACGGTACGCGAGCCCCTTCAAATAGTTAATGAACTAAAAAAACCATTACGCGAAAGAATTAATCGAATTGGAATGGACGATTCCAATGTGCGTTTGTGTGTGTGTGTGTGTGTGTATGTGTGATGAGCGAGATTGAGAGGAAGAGCCAGAGCTTGATGTATGTTGCGTGCTGCGAATGTATGACGTGCAGAGCCAGCGGTGGCCTTTGTTTTTCTAATCTAACGCTTTCTATCTCCCTAACTTCATCATTAAAATAATGCTCGATTAATCGGAAGAACAATCGAAAACCGATAAAAAAAAAATAGACTTCATCCGCATTATCATAACAACAGGTTTACGAGAAGAAAAAAAGAATACATACACACATATTCTAGAATTTGAGAACAAACATTTAAATGACAGATATAAAACGAAAACGCTAAAATAAAAAAAATTATAGAGAATGTTATAATATTCAGTTTACGTGTAATAGTTGACCAACTTATATAAACAGTGGTGACATTTTAATACATCAGACAGCACCGTACGTAAAATACTGTTTTTTGTGAAGGAGAAAAAAGCCGCATTGACAAAACAGAAAACCTGAAAATTTAATCAAGTAAATAAAAAAATTTTCACAAAAATATAAAACATCTTTCTTCATTTCTTTACAAAGTTCATAAACTATATACTACTTTAAATGTCAATAGCAAATACTGTATCTGGGCATCGATTATAGGCACTATCCTGCACAACGTTCGATTACCCTCCTACGTGGTGATATTGTGTCTGCCGACTTCGATAAAATAAAAAAAGCCCATCTCTTCGGTTCATTCATTCTTTGTGGGCGACTTTTTCTCCTTCGCGATTGTTCAAAAGATAGGATATAACGATGCAAAAGAAACAAAAAAAAATAATAATAAGAAAGAACATTTGACTTTTTTCTTGTCGAAAAATTATTGACGCGTGCGCATTTTGACGGCGGATGGTTGGTACCCCGCCTGACACATTACCGCGATTATTCCGTACTCGCGCGGTACGCTGTCCGTTGTTAATGTACCAAAGAAACAACGTTGCTTGAAGAAAAGAAAAACACTGATTTACGCGAGCGAGCAAGAAAAATAACAAAAAATAGTTGATTTAAAAAAAAGTCAATCGAAAAAATAAATGACGGTTTACGAAAAAAATATGTTAAATTTAATCAATCCCAAAGGTAACTGCTGAAATACGGTTTAGCTAGAGAAATCACCGATCCAGCAATGTTGCAATAAAACATTGTTAATTATTTTTGTAAATAAAAAAAAAAAAAAAAAAAAAATGATGGTAAAAGAGAACAGCGAATATGGCGAAAAAATGAAATACATAACAGCGATGAAAACTTGTACATGTATAACTCTAGCGTGCTCTGCCTATGGAAGCTTACAAATATGTTGGTTATTATTATTATTATTTTTATTATTATTACTATTTTTATTATTATTATTATTATTATTACTATATTATTATTACTATTATCACGTCATTCTCATCGTCACCATCATTATTATCATCGTCATCGTCATTATTATTATTATTGAGAAGAAACAGACACCTGTACTCTTGTTTCCCCCAAAATGTTTAATAGCATAAATATTGAAAGAACAACCCTTTGTTTTTTTAATTTACCTTTTTTATTTACAAAATAATCTTACATATATAAAAAAAATAAATTTTCATCTGCACTTATTAAATATCGGCATATATCATATACTTTATTTTATTCTGGCAATGGAAAATTACTTTTAACAAATCTCTTCCACCATTTGCCATCATGCTGTCTGATAAATGATTTTAATTTATCTTTCGTAGTAGGGCGGAGATCATTATTAGACTGCCACTTTATCACAGACAGAGCTACCTGTTTAAACTTAAATTTACTAATACTTAATAGACAAGCTACTACGCCCTCTTGTAAATTGTATTCTCCTAAAATTGTAAAAATTGTTTTTAGTATCAACAAAAAATCCATAGAAAATATAAGATTGCATGAATTACAAAAAAAAATCAAGTATACCTGCATTACCATCGAGAACATCACAAAGTTGATCAATGGTCTCATCGACAGCATTGTTTGGATCAGATGCTGGAAATGAGCGTAGTACATTACCTATAAAATGAAAAGAGCTTATAGAAATCTGAAAACTATAAATAAAATTAAAATAAATAAGTTGATATTTTTAGAGACCTACCGAGTAAATTTAAGACTTCATATAATGAAGGATGCATTTGAGTTACTATCATCTGCTTTAGATTTCTAACAATATTTTCTGAGGCCCATTCTGGTCCCATTTTTTTGCACAGTAAAAGTATTGCAGTATGAATACCAGGTGCATTTTCTATTTAGAAAATAATCATGTTAATGAAGCCAAAATAAAGGAAATAGTTTTTGTTCAGAAATATCAAGTTATTTACCTTGTAAATTTTTAAAAAGTTCTACTTTAAAAATATTAGTCATGTATCCGGAATTGGGATACTCATAGTATGTAGAGAGCAACTTCCTCAAAGAGTTAAGTTTAGGATAAGGTTGAGAAACTTGTAGAGTCATAACTATATGCACTATAGTTTTTACTATAACATCTGAAAATAATTATAGTAATCCTTGTTACAAACTGCGAACTTATATACTACACAATAAAGTTTTTATAGAAGTTTACCATTGTTAGAATCGTGTTTTGGAAGTATTTCAGGCCAGCACGTTAAAGCAACATAAATAATGTTTACGGCTCGTAAGCTTAAACAGTAAAGAGCGTCGCAACAAAAAATTCGTACTTTTTCTCTGTCTTTCTTGATTTTACTTAAAACTACCAGTATCCGAAAGAGCCTCTCCACGATTTGTACCTGGAATAATAAATAAAAAATTTATTTGTTATGAATCCTGTAGTACACAATTTATTTTAACGATGTACAACTATTTTGCATACCTGTTGTGGATTACCAAGTCTGAAAAGTTTGTATTGAATTCCTTCAATAACGATGTCCATGAATTCAGGGCATTTTTTGTTAATACTCAATATTAGCGTTACAATTTTTTGTTCGGATCTGACCATCATCGGAGCAGGCGGTGTATGCGTTTTGTCAAACTCTTCATCATCTACTATTTTATCAGCAGTAAATTCTATCATAAAGCTGTGGAAAAATTAAAACAATGTATTTACAAATTCAAGTTATACTTTTTTGCTGATGTATTTGAAGCGTAATTAGACGATAAAATATATTTCATTTACATACACTGCTATAGTTCGCAATTCTTGTGCATTAATGAGATTTTCTACAACCTGAGTATTGATATCCATCGTCCATTCTTCTGCAGCCATTAATAAATCAAGTTGTTCTTGAATAAATTTATCTAAAAGAATAGTAAAAATTTTATATAACAAAAAATATATATACAAAATATATAACTATTAGCTATTGATAATTACCATTTTTTCTTGCATTCATAATATCTACTTTATCGCGTAGGTAATGAGAATGTTCATGATTAGATATATGTTCATTTAAAAATGATACTATAGTTGTATTCTTTAAACTAGAATTAGTTTCATCAATAAGTACTGGAAGATCTTGAGAACTTGGCATTAATTTTTTTTTTAATTTTTTAGCCCTTGAAGTTTTCTCATTAATGACTACTTGACGTGAACGCAATGCTCTTATTGGGCTTGTAAGTTCATCACCTATTTTTACAGTCTTCTTTTTTAGCTTACTTTTATTACTTATACTACTACTTTTTACAGTCTTATCTAGAATATCATTATATTATAAAAGAATTTAAATACATATACCTAATTCTAAGAAAATAATTATTTACCTTCTTTCTTTGAACTATCAAGTTCATTTTCATCCTCGGTTGTATTATTTGGTGCATCCCCATTAAAATCATTTGAAATAGTTTCTAAAGATAAAATATTCAAATTTATATTATAACCGTGACTATTATTAACATTTTATTAGATTAAAAATAATAAATACCTTCCATTGCTGAATCAGTACATGATTTATTGGAAAGTATTTGTACATCATTACTTATCAAATTCCTTAAAGATATTGACTCTGCTTGTACAGATTTGGTTACATTTAAATTGCGACAAATTTCAGCCCTTTCTTTACAGGTCTTATCAAAAACTTCAAGAATAGAAGAGATTTTATCACCAGGCTGTTTGGCTTCACTTTTGTGTGTTGATTTTGAATTTAATTTGGTTTTCTTGATTATTTTTGGTACAGTTTTTTGTTCTTGATTAATGATTTCAGCATTTGTACAAATAGGTTTTGGAGTATGAGCTATTCTCTGCTTTTTCACAAGTAAACAAGAAGATGCACTGTCAATTGATGTATCAGAAATGGAAGTTAAATCATGTTTTGCAGTAACTGTTTCTATTGGTACTTCTAATGATTTTGGTATACTTCGCGATGTACTAGGTTTTGATTTTGAAATAGTCATTGGTTTTACACCAATTCTTTTTATATTTCTAATTTTTGTTAAGAATTTCTTTTTAGGAATAACTAGTTCATCCCTTTTGACAATTTTGCCTGATCTTTTACGTTTTGTAGCATTACGTCCATCTGTAGATTTTTCGTCAGATTCATCAGACCGAATAACGTTATTACTTTTTTTCTTTGGCGATATGAGAACTTGAGATTCCGATGATTCACCTGATGAGACGATTTCTATCGCAGTTTCCGTTTCAATATTTGTTACATTTGAGTTATTTTCTTCAACAAATGTATCTTCCATAATTTCCTTTTCATCTGATGTCACACTACTTTGCTCATCCTTGTAAGTAACTGAATCTTGTATTGCTTCTGATAATCCAAACATTCTCGGTAAATTCTTCTCAACAAGCTCTGCCTTCATTTTTTGATTTTCCTCTTCATTCATTTTTTCAATATTTTTGTGTGTTAAATCCCTTTCAACTTTTGATACTGGAAACTGTTGTATGCTGGATAAGCCACCAAAAAGTTTTTTGATATCTTTATGCACAAAACTCTTTTCATCTTCTGGTTCCGTAAGCTGCTCTATGCTAGATGACTGATTGATCAATGATTGATCAATGTTGCTAGCATCAACTTTGCTGATCTTTTCACATTCTCCTTTTTGTAAATTTCTTTCTTTAGTAGATACATTATCGTTAATAATTTCGATATTATTGGTAATGTTGAAATCTCCCTCTAACTCAATATTTATGTTTATTTCTCTGCCGGAAGGGGAAATTGGACATACATCAGAATTTTTTACATTTTCAGAATTGTTTGGAGATTCTTCACAAGAAATTGAATATTTTTCTGCACCCTCTTTCAAATTTTCATAATTATCATTAGCAGGTCTAGTAGTTTCATCACTATTTTCGATTCTTTCAGTTTGTCTATTAATTTTTTTTTTAGATACACGTTCGTTTATCATAAGATTGGAATTTAAAATGTTAAAATTGATCGTTTCATCGTTATCACTTTCCGAGGAAAGTAAGTCGCTTTTTTTTAAACTTTTTGTATCCTCAAAAGATAAAATATTTTCCAAATTGTCACCTGTATACTCTTTTACAGAAATTAATTTTTCGTTTTCCAATTTTGAGACTTGATTATGGTTTTCTTTTACTAATTTACATAGGGTATTGTCAGAGTTTGGTAAACTAGTAATTTGGTCAATACTGTCAAATTCTTCACTTTGTTCATTTTCTTCTACTTTAAATGAATGTTTTTGATCTACGTCATCAGAAATACTGAAATGTGAACTTTTTTCTGCAACTATACTAGTTTCTGGAACAGGTAATGCATATTCTTCAGAACTTTCCATTATTTCAGGTGATTTAACATGTTCATAATCATTTTCTTCCAATTTTTTATTAATTGATAATTTGGGTTTGTTACTTTCTTCTTCTGTAGCATCATACAATTTGTCACACAAAATATCTATACTTTTATCTATTTTCTGATTTAAAACAATTTTTTTAAATTTATTATCTGTAGGTTCACGATCAGTACAATTAATAATTTCATTATTGGGCAATTCAGGAAGTATATCAGTTTGTTCATTTATTACTATTACATTAGTAGTGTCATCAAGTTGAGCTGTAGGCAATTGCATAGGTTCCTCATTTTTTTCAGTTGATTGACTAGGTATGAAACTATCTGCTGAAACTTCACCTACTCTGATTAATTCAGTTAAATTTAATGTGTCTTTGTCTATTGGTTTTTTAGAAATATCTGTATTCATTTCTCTTCTTATATCAGGTAAGGGAACTGATTCCTGTAAAATGGTAAACCATCATTAACAAAAATTATTAAAATATTTTTTATAATGTACTATACCATATTTATTGATTTAGGTTGAGGTTGATTAGTTTGCATAGGCTCCTCATTTTTTTCAGTTGATTGACTAGGTATGAAACTATCTGCTAAAACTTCATCTATTCTGTTTAATTCAGTTAAATTTAATGTGTCTTTGTCTATTGGCTTTTTAGAAAAATCTGTATTCGTTTCTCTTCTTATATCAGGTAAGGGAACAGATTTCTGTAAAATAGTAAACCATCATTAACAAAAATTATTAAAAGATTTTTTATAATGTACTATACCATATCTATTGATTTAGGTTGAGGTTGATTAGCTTCCAATATGGGAGGACTGGTGTTAATACTTGATCTTTCATCACAATCAGAAATTTCAGAACATTCAAAAAGTTCTTCAAATTGTTGATTGGTCAGTTTTGTTTTTTTATTTAAATTAATTTTCTTTTCAGACACTACTTTTCTTTTCTTCGGTTTTGAGCAATTTTCAACTTTCCAATCATCTTGTCTTTCTGAATTGCCTTTTCTTTTATTATTTATTCTCTTTTTTATACGTTTGTTAGTTAGATTTTGTAGTCGTTTTATTTTACGTTTTTCTCGTTTACGATATTCAAAAAATTTTTCTTCATTAGGAAGTTGAACTATGAATTTGACATTTTTCAAAGAACCACAATTATTATGACAGCAACTGTTTTTGTGGTTTTTAAGTTTCTTTTTTTGTACTAATTTTTCTAATTTGCTGATTTTTCTGGATAATTTATCAATTTCCATGAATGAAGAACAAGGCTTTTCATTTGTAATTGGTGTCTCATTTTCAAATTTGTTATCATTGCATGAAAACCGAGTGACATTGTTATCGTCATTGTGTCCAATAGACATAACAGTATTCTCTTCTCTATAATCTTCAATATTTGAGTTGGGCAAAGCTGTATCAAATAAATGTAAATTTAAATAGTTACAAAATATTATTAACACAGGCCATAAGGCCTGTGATGTGATATACAATAAATGAATAAACATATATAATAGACATGTAAGTATTAAATCATCATATTTACTTGGTGAATGTGGAGGTGAGAAGTATTCAGATAAAAGTGGTGGAGCTGCAGTCATTACCCTCAATATTTGTTCTATTGGAGCAGGTTGGATAAGAATTTCACATTTTGAACAATAAAATGGAAATGGCTCATTTTTTGCATTAATACATTCATCTGTTACAATACCTTTATTTTTTGTTTCAATTCTTTTTGATATAGATTTTGTAGGTTCCGTCATTAGTTTTTGATGTTTCATTTGTGGTTTCTTAAATATAGGTTCTATAGACTCCGTCATTATTGCCTGATCTCTTACATGTGGTTGTTTAAATACATGTTTTACAGGATTTGTCATTGTATTTTGATCTTTTGTTTCTAGCTTTTCTTGTATAATATCTATAGGATCTGTATTTATGGAACTATCGCAAACTTTTAGATCTAAAAAAAGTAGTTACAATAAAGATAAATTTTCTTCATCAATAGATAATCAACATATAAATGTTTAATTATTTACCTGTTTGAATAGCTTGCTCTTTTGCCTGTACATTTGATTTCTTTTCTATCTTTACTTTCATTTTAGTAGTACCTTTAATTTCCGATTGTAACACATTTATTTCAGCTGGAAACAGATTTAAAATAAAAATATTACAAAATGCAAAATTAAAAAACTATTATAGCACTTAGAAGTTCTATACCTTCTAGTTCTTTAATTTTGTACGTAAGCTGATTGATGTGTTTATGATTTTCGTCTAATTTAACATCGTGCTTGTTAGCTACGGCTTGGTGATCTTTAATTGATTTCTCATATTCCTCATTTGTCTATTAAAAATAAAATATAATGATTTGTTTAATAAAAAAGAAATTTATAATTGATAAGAACTTACCAATTCTAATCTGGTCATTTTTTCAAGGCTCACATTGTATTTATTTAAAAGATCTTGTTTATCACTTCTAATTGTAGCAATTTCTTCCTTCAATGCATTGCATTCCATTGTTTTGTCATTGAACTGCCTTATCAGCATGCTAAACACGCAAGTTACAACAAGTTTAATAATATTTGCATGAAACAGTAAATTTTAGTCTGATTTCAATACTTTATCACTAAGTTACTTACTCAGTTTTGGCCATTTTCTTTTTGAGTAACATTATGGCCTGCAGATTCTTATTCACCTTTTGCTCATCCTCCTATTAATGCAAAAAAAGATTTATTTACCCAACAAAAAACACTTTTTCCACAATATTTGCCGCATAACCTAAACGCCGGCAGCACAAACAATGCACACAAAGGCTACTTACACGTGATTGAAACTCGTCTTCACCCATTTTCCCGTCGCCAAAGTCCATGTTTTTGCATTTGCATTCAACCGCACCTTTCTCGGTAAAATACCGCGTCGTCTATTGTTGCACGACGATTGTTTCTAAATTTATAAGAACAAACGCGATAACCCGCCGTGCGACAAACTCCTCGTGCTCGGTTTCGACTAATCTATATATCTATATATATAGGATTGGCAATATAAGCGCTGCGCGACACTCCCCGCTCCCGTGACGAGGCCAGGCGTTGGTCATGCTTGTAAACCACGATGCTGATTGGTGAAATATTTAAATATCAAAACTATAGAGAATGGTATCAACGCGCAGCATGCGCAGAGCAGAATAGCGGCGTAGCACTTATTATAAATGTAATTATCCATTACCTTTTGTCGATTATTGCATTGTTGCGGCAGAGCTGCATCTCGTACGCACACGTAGTCTATAGTTTACACAGCTTTGCTTGACCCATTAATGTATATTGTGTATATAACATACACTATTTCTGTATACATATGCACGTAGTGTACAGGAAATGGCAAAACGTTGTTTAGTTTATAGCAGAAACATAGGTAATACAATGGAAGGTCACAAAATATACGCACTTATTTTTTCGTTTTGGAATTTTTCTCCGCAATTAGGTCCTGGAAACGTGTATTGAAGTAACTTCCAGAAAGTCATCCTCTTTTCTATATGTTCATTACATAGAAACGAATCGAAGAAACTTAACATCTGTTATTATTTTACCCAATAATAATAGATATATAGAATATATAGATGTTTTGGATTTAGATTTTCGATTAATACAATTATTTGAAATAAATGATTAATAATAAATATAAAATAATAAATAATATTAATAAGAATGAACAATTAATTAATTAACAATTATTAATTAATTAAATAACTAATCTAATAGCAGACCGCAAAAGGTTTCCCATTCATGGGCATCATACATCGCAGAAAAATTATTGCGAAGACAGGCTATTATAGGTACTTATAACTAAAGTTATAAATGCATACATTTTTAACGGTACGTACTTGAAATCATTTTTCACAAAAATGTATTGTATGTGTCTTATGAGTATAAATTTTAATTGAAATTTTTTCTGTCCAGGAGAGTGCACACCCTCCGGGAAACGGATTTTGGCGGGCATTGGTGAGTCGATTTCTGGTACCTAAAAATGAAGGCCGATGTTCTTAATTTCATCTCATATAGGCCCTTTTTCTTGAGATATGGGCAATTTCATCTCAAATATCCTCTATTTCGTTAAAAAATGATGTCTTTTGTATTGACTGTCACATTGCAAGTACCTATTTAAAATACGAAAACGACAGAACAAAATTCTAAAAGTAGACTAAATTCTAAAAATGTTGATTTTTCAGGAAATTGTAAACAATGAAAGATAGAGTAAGGCAATGGTTAAAAATTTGTCTTCATTTAAAGCGATTAAATGGATCGTATTTTCAAGCATTTTCTTACGCTATCTTTGATTGCTTGCAACTTCCTGAAAATTCAATATTTTTCGAACAAATCAGAGCTTAAATTTTAGGGTTTTCTGTCTACTTTTAGAATTTTGTTTTGTCGTTTTTGTATCTTAAATACTTACCATGTGACAGTTAATAGAAGAGACATCATTTTTTAACGAAGTAGAGAATTTTGAGATGAAATTGACCATATTTCAAGAAAAATCTCCTATGAGATGTAATTAGGAACACGGCGCTTCAAATTTAGGTACCAGAAATCGACTCTTCAATGCCCGCCAAAATCCGTTTCCCGGAGGGTGTGCCCTCTCCTTGTGAGTATAACTATACGGATAATTGCAATTTGCAAATGATATAAAATATAATAATAAAAAAAGTAATTTCATAACTTTGCCAGATGGCAACAGCTTCCAGTTGAAATCTTGCGGGATCTCGCTGCGCGTATTGCAGCCAATCACTGCTTGACTTGAGTAGAAGGAAAGAATGTATTCCGCTCGAGTCAATCTGTGATTGTCTGATTGCCTGATTGGCTGGAAAAACGCGCATCGCGCATGCGCTTCTCGCATAGTACAGTGTAGTGGTGCCCCTCACCCTCAGTGCTCGCTATATTGGCGACACTGGCACCATGTTTAAACAAGTTCCGCGCGATCGTTTTCTTGGTTTGTGTTTACCCCTTCGCCGAGGAGGAAGGTGACTTGTGAGTGAGCCGGTGAGCGTGAGCCGCTGCCGCAGTCCGCACTTCGCATCGGGACTTTGGACAAGTAACAGTTTAACAAGGAGTCTTGGGCTTGGACCGCGGGCTTTGAGTATTCAAGCAATTGTTCAACGTATTTTAGATCGATTGAAGCCAGTGCAGGGTAGTCCTGATAAGTTTATAACGTATTTCGACGTTATTCTTGACATCAGCCAAGTTTTTCTTCATTTGCCGGTAAGTATACTTATTATAAGTACCATAGTATAATTCTGATTCGCCGAAATCGCTGATATAATGTCGCTGTGGCATTCGTGATGTTTATTGTTTTTAATTGGAGTTTTCGGTCCGAATATACGCCTATACACGAATGATTTCATTATCTTCCGAATTCAGATTTCCTCTTTGTGCACTGAAATAAAATAATAGAAAATCGAAAAAAAAAACAGACTATCGCTTATGTTGGGGTTTTTTACGTATGAGTAAATCTAAAAGAAAGTAGTACTTATCGGGAGTTCAAAATGTTAAAAATTTTTTTTTGAAGGCACACCTTCGGGGCAAGGTTTATCTCATTTGATAGGTCATAACATATACGAAAACGCTGGTGTTCCATCAAAAATTAGGTGGAGACACCT
>UXGD01006175.1:0-12987 GCA_900474315.1 Torymus auratus
AGCATGCTTAGCAGATAAGGCAGAGCAAAGCAGAGCAGAGTAGTAGCGATTGTGGAATATGCACGTAATAACAATATCACAATAATATCAATATAGTAACAGTACCTTCATTATCCATAATAAAGTGGATGTATTGTTACTTATTGATATTATTTGTTATTAAACTGTCGTTATGTGTTATGATGCGATCAGCTGGATGGAACGACTCGACAGTAAGCATCAGTAATTCATACCAACCGCGCAGAGCTACGCAATCCTGCCAACTCGAATATTACGATTTTCTCTTTACGGAACGCACCCCCGGTGCAGCGGCGCTGTCTTCTGTTCTGTTCTTCTGTTGGCGTTTAGAGAGCGCGTGTCCAGTAAGTATGCCGTTCGGTCGTCATGCGGTGCGTGGTTTTAGTGTTTATAAATAATAATGTTAACATCATTAGTCAGATCACTGATCCGCTCGGCTGTAATAAAACTAATAAAAGACATCTATATCTATATGATATATCTATGTAGTAGCATAAATAGCATAAAGAAAGAAGAAGAATTATTTTTGGAAACAAAATATAGACGTTAACGGATACTCTGAGAAAGACTTATAGGAAAACTCAGAAGTGGACACGGAAACTACCTGTTGACTGTTGATAGAGTATAGGTTATGTTTGGAAAAATAGGAGGACAACCACAATAACTTACATTTATGATAAGTAATTCTGACTGGTTTTATTATAAGTCATATCACATTCATCTTTTATTGTTGTCAAGATCATGTAATAGGTAATTTTTGTGTGATATTATATTTTCTGTAGTATTTTGTAAAATAGTGAAGTTACATGATACATGTAATGATATAATCTTATACTTCTAATTACAGATATTTTTAGATTTTCAACAAGGGTAATATTGATTATAGATTGTAAGATGGATCTACTTGATAAATATGTTGTTGATGGAAACTTAGAGAGTATCAAAACTGTTATTAATGGCAATGATTGGAAACTAGATTCAGAATGGAATGACTACAATTTGTTGAAAAAAGCATTAATTTCAAAACAAAAAGAAATTACTAAGTTTTTTATTGCAAACAATTTTCGAGTGAACAAATTTTCAATACGTGATGCAGATACAACCCCACTACACATAGCAGTAGAATTAGAATGGGAAGACGTAATATTACTACTTTTAGAAAAAGGTGCTTCTGTTGAGGTGCACGATAATGTAAGGAAGCTGACTCCTATTCAGCTTTCATTTTTTATGAAAAAGTACCAATTAACAGATTTAATGCTACCTTTTGATAAAGGTCAGAGTCCCCTTGATTCTAATACCGATTGCAACCATCTCTACATTGCCTGTGCTAGAAACTGTATAAGTGCAGTCAAAAATTATTTGCGTTTAGGAAAATCTATACATACTCGTTCAGGATTACCTCTTATAAATTGGTTGGAATACACACCACTGCATTTCGCTGTTGATTTTCAAAGTAGAGAAACAGTCAAACTGCTTTTAAAATGTGGTGCAAGTATTACAGCCAAAGATGTCAGAAAGAATACTCCCTTACATCTAGCATCAAACTTGAATGATAAATCATTAATTGATTTATTATTACTCGAACACAGGTATATCACCAAAAACCCACAAAATTTATACAAAGTATCACATTTCCATATAGCGTGTACAAGAAACAACCCAAAAGTTATCTATGGGTTTTTGCAGTGTGGTGTAAATATAAATACTAAAGTCACGGGTGGACCATGGGAAGGATATACTGCATTACACCTTGCAGTTATACATGAATGCGTAGATAATGTTAAATTATTATTAAGCCAAAATAATCTTATGAAAGACAATTCTGACATTTTTCTATTTGATGTGTATAAAACAGAAAATTCCGAAATTATCAATCTGATTACATCTAGAAATAAGAGCCTACTCGCAATAGAATTCAGTGGTAAAATACCACTAAAGCCGTTTTTTAGAGCATGTATTAAAGGTGATACAAACGAGATTAAATCGTTACTTTCATTAGGTGTGTCAGTTAACGAGCACTTGCCTCTGGACTCGGCATTATTTCCAGGAGGTACACCGTTGCATATACTGGTCGAACACGACTTTAATTTTCTATCAAAAATTATTCCTTTAATTATAGAGAAGGGCGCAAATTTCACTGCAAAGGATGCTCGAGGTCTTACTCCTCTACACGTCGTTTTTAAAAAAAACCATATTCCAGCATCGCTCGTGAACGACCCCTCAAGATTCAAAAGTAATGTATCAGACAAAGAAGGCTTGTCACTTTTTCACCTAGCGTGTGCTATTGGTATAGAAAAAGTAGTCGACTGGTTCTTGGATGAGGTCGGTGTCGATGTTAATGCTGCCGTAAGCGAGGACTCACTTCAATATCCCGGCTTCACGCCCTTGCACATGGCCGCTACGCATATGCGCTTGGAAGTGTTCCTAAAACTTTTGAGCCAAGGCGCTAATATAACGATAAAGAGCAGTCAGGGCTGGACACCTTTTGATCTCTTAATCCAGTACTGGTCTTTTGACTATGATAATGCTAACTATGTTGTAAGTAACATTATGTCGCGTCTAATAGAGGATTACAGAACAGATTACGTAACTTTCGATGGCCTAGAATTTAATCTTCTTCACGCGGCTTGCATTTCTCATGACAACGAAGACGTGATTGAGCATTACGTGAAAGATCAGATAGCATTAGATTCTGTTCTGAACTCTGCTCTGAACTCGACGTGTGGATTGTTCGCAGGTTTTACACCCTTGCACTTCGCAGTGTTGGAGGCCAAAGAGGAGATAATAAAGATGTTGCTCGATTACGGCGCCGATTCCGCGGCGCGCTCCGTCGAGGGTGACACCCCGCTGCATATGTCAATAAGACATTTGAAAGAAGGTATATCATTTGGCATTGATTATTATTTAACTCCTGAATTCGACGACAGACTTTTCCTACTCGAAGACAACCCATTCGGCAGCTGTGGCTTTTCCCACTTTCACATTGCTTGCCAATTCGGCGAGCTCGAGATGGTCAAGGCTTTTCTCAACCGCGGAATCGACCCTGATATTCGCACTCGAAGACCCCACTCTCTTGAAGTGTACGGGGAGACGTGGATCGGTGAGACAGGCTTGCACGCAGCGATGCGCACAGGTCACCTGGAGGTGGTACTTCTGCTTTTGGAGCATGGCGCGGATGCGAACGCGCCAGACATGTTCCAGAGCACACCTTTGCACAAGGTCCTAAAGGATGATGATAAAAGTGTGGTAAAACTGCTGGTGGAGAGCGGAGGCGCGGATGTGAACGCCCGCGCGTTCGACAGCGAAACGCCGTTGCATGCTGCCTGTCGTCACAATAATGGACGCCCAGTGGTGGACGCTCTCCTCGAGGCCGGAGCCGATGTAGATCTGACGAACGAATGCGGCCAGACTGCCATAAACATCACCGCGGACATGTACGATCCCGAAGAGGGCAGTGAGCTGCTGATTCCCATGATAGAGCACGCTGTCAGGTTGAAAGTGGCGGGCTGTATGATGAGTGAACAGAACCAAAAGCTTCTGACATTAAATAGAAACCGTGTGATTGATCACGTCGGCAAAGACTTTGAGGAGCGTTGCTTGGAGGAGCTGGAGCGCATGGAGTGCGTGCGCCTTAACAAGAGGACAACGCTGCGCGACGTGCTCCGCATTCGCAACGTGAATGAGTTGCGAATGCTTGCTAACAACAAGGTGTTCCAGCACCTCGTCGAAGACGAACTTTCCGAGGATGAGAAAAAAACTGCCCTAGATGAATTTCCTATCTATGGCTACCTGGCGCGACTGCAGTTCCGTCGAGGCTGGAAGAGGCGCAAGATGACTCGGGTGGCAGTGTTGGCCATCAGAGAACTCATTGAGGAATTTTACACTAGCTTTCCTGACGAATGTGCTGAGATAATACTGAGCTACCTCACGAATGATGATTTAGAGCGACTAAACTAGGCAGCGAAATAGTATTTAACGAATTTGTTTCGTTGTTCGTGTGATATTGTTCGTCGATTATTTTTTTCATAATTATAATTTTATATCATTTTTCATAAGCTCATTTTTGTATTACGGTTTTCATACATTATAATGTTATTAATGTAACATTTTATAAATAAAAATTATATTTTTTCTACAAATGACATTCAAAATTACAAATATTTATCTCCTGCATGAAACATTTTCATCTATCAACCTATTCCTTAAAATATTACTTCGATCCCACTTTCATTGAGACTTTTTTCATCTGTATTTATTTATTTTGCCAAAATTTCCTGTCGAAATAGTTAATGTAAGAAACTGTACAAAACTGTACGGATTAACCATGCTGTCCGAAAACCAACACTTTTTTACAGTTTTGTTCAGTTTCTTACGGTTTGCTACAGGTTCGTATAGTTTATTACGATTTACTACACTTGTTTTTTCTATATTTTTATTTTTAAAATTTTTAAATATCATATTGACATTTTATACGACCCTACGTATCTTTTACTCTATAAGTTTTACTATACCTGTACGAGCTTTATATATATGCTTTTCTTTTTTTCTATTTATATTAATACCAACGCGATAAATCTTGAATAGAATACCGTGCTTTTTATCACGCTTTGCTTAATTGGTCAATTTTTCACATAATTTAGTCTACTGTAAGTTATATATTTATAAATTCATATAAAGTTTAAGTTCAAAATTCGCTGGACCACGGGCGCGAAACGCGATTAAAAAAAAACTTAAGCATAATTATAGTTTCCAATAGAAATTTATTGCTATCTATACAGTTATTTACAATTTTTAACGGTTCTTTTTTATAGTTGTTCACAATTTTTCACGGTGTTTCTTAAGTTTTTAACAGTTTTTGACAACAAATGATACTTTTTGCTTATAATTACTATTTTTGACGTATAAATAACAGCAAATAAATAATTGTTATTAAAAACTTTCAATAACAGTTATTTATACTTTTTGGTTTTCCAATCAAATATTTTTATTGAAAAATGTGAACAAGTGCAGGCGATAAGTATGAAATATACTATAAATAACTGTTATTTCAATTTGGATATTTTTAAACACTTTTTAACTCTTTTCTGCTAGAACCTGTAACTGATTTTGAGCTGAGCCACTTTTCGTCAGAAATGTGCTAGTTTTCGTCAACTCCCGTGAGCAGTGCTTTTCTCCGTACGAGGCGTCGATACATAACTTATTTCATTATTTACTTGTACACGTTAAAGCTTTAATTAAAACTCACCTGTGAAATGATGCCCGCGGAAAGGCATTTTGGAATGATCACCTGGCCGTCGACAAGTTTGAGACCTGGAAAACTGTTGAGGTCGTGAGGACCTGTCCTTAACGTATGCAAAAGGTGAAGTACCAGGGACTGACGTTCCTGGGTTGTGAAAAAGAGGCTTTCGTCATCGCTTCCTTCGAAACATGTTGCTTCCGAACCGACGAATTCCTTAAGGCCCCCGCCATACTCCTGGCGTAATCGCTTTGGTAAGTGCACCTCTTCAGCGGCTTTCAATAGACTGCACAAAATGGACGTTTAATGGTTTTGAAATTTTATGCTATAAATATTCATGAATTTTCATTACATGTAATTTTTGTGTAATACTATTTTGAAAGTCTTAAAACAATCAACTAAAGTAAACATTTTTATATTTGCACAATACGTTCTACCTCTATTGCACCTATTTGGGATTCTGTAACATGATTTAGCTTATAGAGCAAATAGATGCAGTTTGAATCGTAAAATTTTATTACATATAGATTTACTGTATTATAGTTACACAAATGAATTTTAATTTTTACAATAGCATGCGTGAAATAGGCTTTGAAGGCATTTCAAGAAGAATATGTGAATTTAAGGGGCATTTTTTTTTCAATTATTCTGTAAAATATTTCGATAAAAACAAATCTCAAGAGATTTTTTAAAAATTTGTCCCGTACAAATTTACACATTTGATACCGGTAAGTAATTCACGTGTTATACACGTCCAGGAAATGAGAGACACCCATAAATTGCTACAGTCCTGCAGAGAGACAGAAGTAGACGTATTATTGGCACTTACACTGAGAACGGCGCCGTCAAATAGAATCCGTAACTATCTGACGAGGCGTGATGTCGCACGTGAACCACAAGTCCCGGCGTTCCCGCTCGAAGGCGTCCTAGAAGCCACATTAAAGTTTCGTCGCTGCTCCCGCTCGGGAACATCATCACGACGTCGCATTCCTGTTTTAAGCACACAACGCATGCGGACTGTTAGAAATTGCCATTACTCTTCTACAAGCTTGATTAAAAGTTTTCTGTTAGCTGGAGATAAAGTGTTCCCCCCAGGCAAACTCGTGCTTGTATTATTAATTTGCTAGTTCATACAGGTATATTATAACACGCGCGCAACTAATATGCGAGATTAAGTAATTGAAGAGTTAATAATTAAGTAGGGTTTATATAAGAGTAAAGAAGAATTTACGTTACATATAATCCTTTCGGTCTACCTGTCTTTTTTTTGTTACTTTTTACTTATTTTGTAGAATATGACACAGTACGAACACGTAATCTTAATCTGTCTAGTATACAGCGTGGGATTAAACTAAATCCGTTTTATTGGATTAAAAATGAAAAAAAAAATATTTTAATATTTTTAATCTGACCAGCGGATTAAAGTTATGTTTTGTTTACGTGCAAAATGTATATAGCTTCTATAATTGTAGAAATCTACAACGGATTTTATAATGTAAAAGAAATGAGCGTACATGTAATCGCACAATAAATCTATTACGTAAAACACGAATGCGCCTACGGATTACATAAGAGCGCTTGAAAAATGAAAGCTCAGCTTTAATCGAAAGTCAAATAGAAATACACTTTAAAAAAGAATGACATTCACATTTATTTCCATTTTCAATTAAACAAAACGTTTAAATATCTATTACATGCGGAAATTCAGTGAATTTCTTTAATATCAATGATTGATGCACTCGTAGCCGCCCATCACCTGGCTTTTTCAGATTCCTGAACTTAATTGCGCAGAGCGTCGTGATGTCATGCACGAATAAAAGGGTGTGAAAAAACCGGAGAGAAAAAAAACGAGGTTGGCCGCACACAAACTGACTGGTGCAACGTTACTTGTTCAACCGTGGTGAGAGAGAAAGAGAAGAGGAAGAGCGAAAGCACGAATTAGCAGATAAATCCCCTCTGGGCTGCAAAGCGGTACGAAATGTATTCAAAGCTCTCTCTTTCTCACTCTCTTTCTCTAACGATTTTCTCGCGTCGCGCAGAAAAAAGTCACTAGCGCCGGGTGAGACAAGCGATTCGATTGGTTTCGAGTCGGCAAAGCGCGTTAGAAAAAAAAACGAGAGAGCCTTCTATATCTCTTTTCCCTCTCTCGCTGCATCTCTAATGCAAAAAAGCAGTGTCTCTTTCCAGGGCTTCCTTCCCGTGCGCGGCCGTTCGCGCGCCGCTGTTGGCTTCCGCGTAATCGTGTTCGATACGGCTGCCGCGGTGGTCGGATTCTGGCGCAAGAGCTAGACGAAGAAATGGAGATGGATAGTGTGATAGATAGGGGAAGGAGGAAGGCGGCATCGGCACCGGAAGCCTCTGGCAATCGTCCAAATTGTGCCCGCCTATAGACGCCTGTGTGTAGGTATACCGATACGCGCTCACGTTATGCTCTCTCTCTCCCTCTCGCGCGCGGCGACACGTCTGACCTAGTCGCTGGCGTTACTACTGCGAGCGGCACTGCCACTGGCTGTCTCTCTCTCTCTCTCTCTCTCTCTTTCTCTCTCCCTCGTCTTTCCCCTGGTATAATCGTGCACACGCGGTGGTATGGAAGCGACGCGGGAGTGGCTCCGCGGGGATTAGGCCCCGTGCCTCGAATATAAACAGCGCCTGGAACACCGCGATTCCCGGTAGATGATGATGACGTGCTGGGCTTTCTTTTTTTATTTTTGCGCCCACGTAATCGCCGGTGAGTACAGTAATCCAGAGCCCTGTTTTCGGAGTCGCTTTGTGCGAGTCTCCTCTTTCCAGCCGGAGCACTGTGATCGCTGAATTGCGTCAATGCTTTGTTGTTGCTGGCGTTTTCCGTGATAGAGCTAGATGACTTATGTTGTTTTAGTTGCATCTATAGAACGTTTTGCAATAAATTTTAAATGTTTAAGTGTTGGAATATGAAGAATTTTGTTTAATGCTTACAATCTTAGCAGGAATTTGAAAGATTAAGGAAATATAAAATTTCGAACGCTCTCAAAACTTTCCAATAATTCAATAACTGGCTATGCCCGTCTCAGAGTACTTTCCTTATTTATAAGAAGATTAAAATCAATTTTGTTCCGCCCCTCTCTGTCTCAATTTTATTTCCGGCATATTACGATCCGCCCAGAGTATCCGCCTTCCTTTAGTAATGCACGAGCTAATAAATTAGGCATATATACTATATACATCCGAGCCATATTTTTGGTGCCCATTCAATTGAAAAAATAACCGGGTTATCTTGCTCGGCTATACACGATTCCCGGAAGTCTGCAGTATGCCACTCTCAAACGTATATACTTTAGCTGTGCGTGCAGTCGTATGTATGAGCGAGTGCGCATCTTCGTGTGCAGCGATGAGGCAACTGCGTGCTGGACATCTTCCAGACGACTGACTCGCTCGGGGCGTTGAACGATTTTTCTCAGTATAGCTAGCGCGAGCGCTCGTTTCACTCGTCGTTGCCTGCCATTTCACTCGTTTTCCTTTTTCAATTTCGGGTCAAAACACTTTGTTTGATTATTAGTTGGATGGTTTTTGCACGAGTGAATTTGAAATGGGAGCAGCTATGTGCCAGTCTGGCAAAGTTGACTGATTCCTTTCTCGATGTTTGTTATGTTCAATTGCAGTTCACATTTCATTTAACTTGTTGAATAATTTTATAAATGTTTTGGCTTTATTTGGATTTTCAAAATTATAATTTAATGAATGTACATTTTTCTATAAAATAAATCCCAGAGTTATTTTAAACGCTACAATCGTTTTCAGCGTTTCTTGGAAACGTATAAAATATCACTTGAATCTCTTTTCTTCTCATTCTTGTGCCAAGAGTAAACAAATCACTTGAGAACTGTTCAAACATCTCCATTGTATAACATTGTGAAATCTTGTCATAATATGCTTCAAAGAAATGTGACTTCATAAAATAAAGTTATATGAACATTATATCCAATATTAGAGAATAATATGACCTTAGAAAAGTTCAGTACTTTCTTCGGCTACTCCGACTTCCTGGCAATAAAAATGTAAATATTTAGATCTGATAGTTCCGAAACAAAGTTTTCTTTATTTCTTATACATTTCTAAAAATAGTAGGTACACTTTCCTTATACAAATCTAGAATTACTATCCATAATTGATATCGTGAATGATATACTTGGAAAACCCGTTTGGAATTTTTTTTAGTACAATCATAATGGTATCAAAGTCCACGATAGCGCGCTGCTTAGAATTTCAGTACTCCCCAGTCAGCGGGGCAGTATTTTCCACACTTTTTCTTGACTTTTGATGAATGAAGATCAGATGTAATTTTCATTAATTTATTCAGAGTATACATTCCAAAAAAGTCAACCTTGATATTTATTGCGTTTTTTCTTTTTTAATAATTAGTCTATTTATATTAGGAACGAAAATATTTAAAGTCTATTTCTTTACATCTTGAAGAGCAAAATGTTAAAAAGCCATGCGATATTAGAAACTTAAATTACTATATGAGTTATATTTTAGTTATGAGTAAAATTTTAAATATGAAAACCGTAGGTTTATTGTATTTTTATGTAGGGCGATGTTTGTAATACTTTGTGTAAAGTCCTTTTATTTATACGTTTCCGATGTGTGAGATTTTAGGATTCAAACTCATTTTACGAGATTACTAATCCTCGACTGTAGTAATAAACAGAATCGAGCTTTTAGAGTTCTAAGGTAAATTATCTATTCACATAAATATTAAACGTTATCAAATCTGAAATTATGATCTTAAATTAGTTTTTGTCTTAAAGAAAACAAAAGTTGATTTATATTAATTATATTATCCTTCATTGCATATAGAACCTTAACACATATCTATTTAGTTCACGTTTCCCTTATCTATACTCTTCATTTATTTAACTATAACTATATTTCTGGATTTTGGCAGGCCGATATCGAAAGCACGACAACCTAGAACTGTCAACGATGAACATTTGTATTTCTAATCGATTGGCTTGCAATATAGCATTAACAGCGCCGCATGTTACCGTTTTTTATCTAATATGTATTAATAGAATATATTTACTGAGACGGTTTTATCAATAATGTACGATTGTACAGATTGAAAATAAAATATCTATATTATATTATGAATTCTTAAGAAATTATTAATGTAGGAAACGTATAATAGCGTAAAAATACGTATTTAATTTTCAGCGGGATAATTTTCAAGATTCTTAATCAATAAAAAATTTCAATTTAAAAAATTTAAAAGAAAGCTGTTTGGATATCATTTTTACATAAAACAGTTATCAGAGAAAAGGCCTTTATAAACAAAATAATTACAAAATAACCATATCGCGTTAGACACAATTCATTTTCAAAATGAATAAAAAAAGACATTTTATATTATTTTAGGCGTTCAAGTTGAGATCAAACATAAATTATAGTTACGGAGACTTGGGAGTTCTCAAAAGAAATGTCCAGCATAAATATACATACTTGTAAGTGCGCACCCTGTGATTGCAAGAGCATACTGGTGATTCAATGCCACTAAAAGCACTCCAAGGTGACACATTGTTAAGACATGGCGATGTAGCCGATATGGAGTAGGACTATGCTCGCTCCATCGAGGGCGCGTATTCGAACTCAAATATTCCATCTGCGTGACGGCGAATCAATAGCGGAATATTACTCAACGGCAAAAGGAACCGACGGCACACGGCACCGCTTTACCCCGCATAAGAATGTTTGCACAAGGAAGTGGGTATGCTTTTTCCTCTATTCACCAAGAAAAATCGCGTAAAATTTATTTCTGAAAATGGCTTTTCTCGCAATATTTTGCTATCATTGTCTACAATTTATCTTCTTGATTTCACTTTCCCAGAAATGTTATGAAAACAATAACCAACAAGAGATTTCGATATTAGTTCAATATTTTATATTAACTTTTAGAAAGTTATAAAATGTTTAAGGACTTTAGCAGTAGGTTTTATTTCTTCCGTAACTTCCGTAACTTTTAAGAAACTTTGTTTTTCAATAGGATGAAAAAACTAATTGATTAAAAAGTTGTATAAAAACTAAAGTTGAAAAGAAAATATAGATTACAGAACAAGTGAAATATATAATTAAATTTGACTTTAAATTATGTAACGGTTGCTATGCCCTCAAACCTCAAACGAATTAAAATAACTGCGAGTTTCGGGCTCCGTCGCGACAAAGCAAGCAACTCATTATGCAAGAGTAAATATATCAGCATTAGCGGGGCCAGAAGTGTTAATCAATGAGAGAATTCGGGAATTATAGCGCAACTGCGCCCGTACAATTCCAGCCGTGTGCGCATCTCTGTTCTATACAATATACCCCCGTGCCCTTTACCACCCCTCTCCCTCCCCCCTGGTACCCGCCGAACAATGCCAGAAATGTGAGTGCGCGCGAGCGACATGGCGAATCCCGACTACTCGCGGATCGATGTGCACGAGAGCGCGAAGCACGAGCGATATAATAGCGAAGTGCGGCCCGAGGACTATTATAGGCCGCCTCACTCGCTCAGTGGTGCCCACAGGGGGCGGCTGGAAATTGATGATAAACTACTTATCGAAGCCGCAGGAAATTTTGTAGGCACCAGCGCGATGCACACAGGCTTTGCTCTGTAAGCGCTGATGGTGCCGAAGGACACTCAACAAGTACCCACGTCCTGTGTCGCATCAGTACTTAGTGGCACAAGAAAACCGCTGTTGTCGCTTCTAACACTATTATAGCGCGTCCTGAATGTATCTTTGCTTACGGGAATGAGGTATGGTTGGTGCGAAATTCGCAAAAAGGTTGGAGGTTTCTGGGGTTTCCATTCTCGATGCAGGATAGAATATGTATATTTTTACTTTTTTGAAAGTGAAAAAGTTATACTTGAGCCAGTAATATAACACTATTTGGATTATTTTTAGCCAATTTAAGCTCGGACTTATGTCAGAGTGCATTTTAGCAATGCAGATTAGTTTTCCGCGAGTATACACTTTGTGCTGGGTTAACGACTTTTTGTTAGTGTACAAAGCAATTGCTTCGAAATGGCTGATATCCATTTTGAAAACGAAAAATGAACGACATATTCTGTGGTTGCCTGGAAAAACGACGTTAGTCCACTTTTCATCATGTTTTTGAGAAAGCGATTTTAAGATGTACATTGAAACGCTAGATCGATGAATGCAAGTTAAGTTTCGAAACTGTTCTTATTTAGTGTAGTATTGGGTACTTTTCCAATAGCCATACGAGATTAAAAAATAACTTCTTTATCTTTTAAGAAATACAGTATAATATTTGGACTTAAGTCGTTTTTCCGTAAATCAAACGCATTGAAGAGGGTATCGTATACTATAAAAAAAGTTTAAATGATGGAGATGAATTTTTAAAACTATATATTAAGAAAAGAGGAAAGCCAAATTTAGATTGGAAAATGTAGTTCAGCAGTGTTTTAATGGACTTGTCCCAATCAGTAGAGAGAGAAAAGGACCTGTTAAACATGTTAGATCTTATTCGTCCAGATGTAAAATTTTTTTATGAAAAATTACCCACTGATGACGACAGGTTGACGATAGACTTTGATATTGAGGATAGGTGTACAAAAAATGAACCTAAGATCCAGAGTTTTGAATTAGAAGCACCCAATAACAATGATGCACAAGCACAAGAACAAACTCCAGTAAAGAAACGTACTTCAAAAAGTGTTAATAAGAAATGTAGCAAGAAATCAAAGAAAGAAG
>UXGD01006177.1:0-12986 GCA_900474315.1 Torymus auratus
TTCATATATACGTTTTTTTATAACCTATTATTGTGATTCAGGAACCTCAAAAACATCGAAATTCATCAAAATCATTGATTCGAAAATTTTCACCGTTACAAAGCTTTCTCTTTGAGAAAGCAAAAACAAACAATAAATCCGTAAAATCAACATAAAAATAATAAAACAGCCGGCACAAACCTTCTTTCAACTTTGTTGCCACTTGAAGCATTAATGCCATTGAAGGAAATTTAAAACGAAACCTACTTCAAAGCTGAAGTGTTAGAAGCAGCTTAGCATTTAAAAAATAAAAAATAAAAAAGAAACGCGTGTGTACGCGCGCGCGCAAGAGACAGAGAGAGAGAGAGGAGTCAAACGAGAGGCGCTCGTGAGAGAGAGAGAAAGTGCGGGAGCGAATAGAGACGAGGGGAGATGCGCTGCTGAAAGGGCCAAAGCCCCTTGCGCCTCTGTAAGAGGTAACAATGGGAGCGAGCAATTAACGCGCGACATCTCGAGACACGCCACGCTTGCAGATTTCACGCGCTCTCTCTCTCGAGGAGGGCCTCCCTGCTATATACTGCAGCGCGCGTCTCTCTTTCCTCCCGGCGACAAAATGAAAAGTGTCGCCGCCGCCGTCGGTGGTGGTCGTAGGTATAGCAGCTCTCGATCCCTGCTGGTCGCGCGCGTTTGCGGGGATATTAATTACAAAAGTCGGAAAACTCCCCCGCGCTCTTATATTACCAAGCGCTCCCCGTGTCTGTGTGTGTATGTGTGGCGCCGGAAATTGAATCGGTTCTCTGATTAATGTAATTGGAGACTTGCGGCCGAAAAAAGAACCGAGCGAACGAAAAAAGTCGACGGCGAACGATTGGCTCCTCGCGTGTCGCCGCGCGATATAGTGTCGCTCTCTTTCTCTCTGCCGCTATGTAGTGTAGGTACACATATATGTATACACAGTTGGCGCCGCATTATGTATATACGTAACGTAGTACACGTTCGGACGTGGCGGCGGGGCAGTAGTCGATCGCTTATCTTGATGGCTTCCGTCACCTTTTTTCTTTTCTCTCCTTCGTCTTGCCGCGTGTTTTATTTTCGCCCACAATGCTCCGCGCGGTATTGACCTTTGCCGCAAGACTTACCTTCTATATAGACGCTCTTTCGTCCGAGGCGCGCGGCCTCCCCCGCATTGGTGAATTATTGCCTCTACGCCGCACTGCCGCGCGTAACTCGATATCGCTAACGACGCGCCGCGGCGTTTTTAATGAATTTACGACGGAATTATTCAACGATGTTTCGCGCTGTGTCTTGTTATTATTGAATTCGGGGTTGCCGCGCGATTGCTTGTAAAATATTAATTAATTACTGCGGACGGTGAACGTGTAATAGGTGTGTAATTATAAATATAATAAGCATTGTTTTGTCTGTAATATATATACGTGCAGGCATTGTTAAGCGCTCACCGGCGAGCTTGATTTTAATGATATTGTTATACTTTGATAAGGTCTCTTAAGAAACTGGGGTAGCGTGTCGCTTACAGATATTGCCGTAGCGAAATTAAAAGGTGCTCGTAACTCTGGCACTGTTACAGCCCACACCTCTTGCTCTCTTTCTCTCGTCTTTAATATCGGCCGGCAGTTTGGTGTTTTTCCAAACACACGACGGCCGCCGCGCGCCAGGGGAGGACCTTCAAATATTTGTAGAGAAAACGAACCCGAATCACGTTTGAAAAAGTCCGTTGGCTCGCTAAAGAAATAATAGGTTGTTTTTATTTGTTTACGGAAAGGTTAATTACAAGCAGCCGCAGAATTATTAACGCTACTTTGGTTAATGGAAATTTCACGTATCAATCATATACAATACAGTAAGCATGCTTTTCGATTATGTAATGGATTAATTTTATTTTTCTTATTTTCAGGTGAGTATTCTGTTCAAGTGACTGTATGAGAGAGTTTTACTGCAGATTCGTAAGTTCTATAATTAAAACTTTAAAAACGTATTTTAAATACTTCACGAATTCGATATACAAACCTGAACTATTTCAAGCGAATAAATTACCATCGCGATGTAATGGGAAAATATTTTCTTAAATTCTTCGTATCTCCTAAAAATATCTTAAAAAATCAACGTTATTTTAATATTTCGATTCGCTCGCTACTCATGAAATATGAATATGCATACGAGAACCACTGGCGATATTTCACAAAGTCCACAAGCGCGCGTCTCCCGTCAACTTTCGGAATTTCAATATTTTTCTTTTTTCAATCAGCGATTTTAATAACCACGAGCCATGATTAGATGGCTGAACGATTTTCAATCGGACGGCACGTCCATTAATCAAGTCTCGCGCGAGGCTCAGGTATATAGCATCGCATAACGTACATAAAACTCGTCATATGTCAATCGGTTTGCAACCGCAGCGTTGGGATGCGAGGGTGGATCGGTATATAGTCGCATTTAAATCGACTACGCGTTCGCTCGCTCTCCATTCCTGACAGAGATTAAATACACAAGATTTACCACGATTGGTCTGACCCTATACGCGCCGCCCACGTTCCGTCGGCAAAAATTGCACCTGAGAGAGATTCCCATCGGAGAGAGAGATAGAGGGGACGTAGAGGTGTATTCTCGTTTGCTTTCTCGCTCGCTCTGTCTTCCCTTCGCGTTTTTTACGCCCTTTTTTTATCCCTTTCCGGCTCTCGCTTTACCTTCTTTAATTTCGTGATTTCTTTCTTTCGGGACGCGCTCGTATATAGACAGTTTCATGGTGACTTTTTCTCCCTCTCTTCCATCCTTAGTCTTTATATCGGGAGAAAATACTATGGGAAATGAAAAATTCTCCATTTCTCTCATTTCGGCTGCTTTATCTCGTTTTACTTTCTCAGCACGAAGTTCCTCTTAAATATTCCCTCTCTCTAGTCCAATTTAGATCTCGACTTCTCAAGCACTTTCTTTATTTCAAAACTGCAGACATTTTCTCCTGCTGAAATTCTTATAGTAGAATTTGCACTCTGGAAACTGGCGAATCTTTGAAATTTGTCTTTTGCAGATAAAATTTTAGGGATTCTTCATTCTGAGATTTAACAAAATTTTAACAATTATTCTTAAAAAGAATTTTGGGGTGCTTTTATGCGTTCCCACCAACAAATTTTTCATTTAAAAATATTAATGATTCATACTGCGAAGGATTGTAAATTCAAATAAGTTACAGTTAGAATTCTGACTAAATATGATAAAATGCTAATGTATAAGTAGATATATCCGAGTACATTCCAGCACTGTCTAATCGAAACTACTTATGTAATATTCAGCATTTTTAATTTTTATCTAAATACTTTAGATTTTTTGAAAGAAGTAAAATAAAAACAAATAAATAAATTTTCAAAGATGTTATTGTATTAAAAAATAGTATTTTAAAAAACCTTCAGCAAGTGTTGTTGTGCATGAAAATGAAATATACGTTGATGAAATAAAGTACACTTTCATTCGACTTTTAAAGAAAAATAATTTCCGAACTTTTATTAAGCCATAACTTTGTCCTTGTGTATTTCAAAACTCCTCCTAAAGTAAGAGACACTCGCAGCTCAGCTCCCTCGTAATTTTTTTTTCGAACGGCTTTTCCAACGAGCTTTGCGCGAAAAACGAAGGAAAACCCATTAAATAAAACGACAAATAAATATAAAACTGCGAATATCCGAGCTCGCAAAGCTGTGCAAATTTTAAGATTTACCTCTTGAAACAAAAAAAAAAAAAAAAAAACCGTAAATTCGGACGAACACGCGACAAATGTATCGGGTAACGGATAAAGTACTCTCCTCGATATTGCTTTCATTTGAAAGCGCGTTCTCGCGACTTTTTTTCTCCCTCACGCTCGGCGCAAAAAAGGACAAAACAAACAAAAAATAAAAAAAAAGGGAAAAAAATAGCTCCGGTGTGCGAAAAGGGGGGGAAGCACGTGTGTTTAATCAATTTGAAGTTCAAACTCGCGCCTCGCCACTACACAGTCCCGCACATCGGACCCGTCTAGTATTCACTTTCACGCGCTCTCGGCCACGCCTATCCCCCGCGCGCGTTTTCGCTCACTGCTTTGACACTCGAGCAAGAGAGGGAAAAAGGGCTCACATTGTGCACCCAGCCCGGACGTTCGATTACCGCGTAAGCGGACCTTTTACCTCTCTGTTTCCGCGCTCAAGTGCGCGACATGCGGGCCGCCGCTGACTCTCGTGCGAAAATCCATTTGTACGTGGCGGACGACTTCGTTAATGCGCGGATGCACGAAAAACTGAGGGCCCGCGTACGAGAGCGAGGAAATAATTGATCGGTTACAGGCTGAGCGAACGGGATTTGTGGTCGGTGGTACAGGAGGAACAGGAAAAGCGAGTTGATCTGTCTTGTAAATCTTGAAAACGTCCGTGTATTGTCTGTTGTGCGCGTGTGTGCGTCTCCCTTACAGATACGTTAGCGCGGAGATGGGCTGGGATTTGCCTGAAATCCGTCGGCGTAGCGTGCTGGGAATTGCGGCCGGTAAATCCTTCTTTCAGTACACGCTATACGTATAGAGATGTATGCTACATGTATGTATGTTCGTTTGGGATATTCAAACCTGATTTTTTAATCACGCTAATGATTTGCGCAGCTGTGAACTGAACCGTGAATTTTTCGTGTCGCAGTAATATTATACGATTGGCGCATTGATATATATAGGTTATACGTATATGCATCGATTTTTTCGCAATCTATTCCCGGGGAAAATTCTCGGTGTCAGGAGACGACGCGAAAGCCCTTCGCACCGAAGAAATCAAGAAAGAATGCTCGAGTTCACACTACGCGCCAACTTTTCTCTCGCAATTTTCCCTACCCAATCCCTTTTCCTCAAATTTCTTCTTTTTTCTTTCGCCGACGAAAGATTCCCCGCGCAGCGGGGGGGAAACTTCCGAATGAAGTTCACAAAGAAAAATCCACTCGCGTCCTGCTTTATTAATTCAGACGGTTCCCGCCGTTCTCGATTAATTTCGACGTCACAATGAAATTATCGTTAATACTTGATATAGTACATTACAGCTAAAAGTTATGCGTGCATGATCGATTTGGGCGTCAATTTAATATGAAGCTAATGGACAAATCCTTTAATAGCTCAAATTCACCGACCTCATTCTGTCTTTTTCGCCGTTACTATATTACTGCACGGTACTGTAGAACACGCCCAGCTGCCGAAATTATTTGGGCTTATACACCATATAATTATATCGTTTAATTACGGAAATTCAGCTTGACGCGTATATATAATATTCGAACGCATGACAGAATCATATGCGCAAAATCAATGCTCCCAAAGCTTATAATATTACATAAACCATTAATAAACCATGTTATATATATATATTACATAATCCCGCGACTAATAACACATTCGACATAAAATAACGGGATTAACGAACGGTATATAGTCGCGCGAGAATAAACAGCTCACTCGAGACAGCGCGGTAGAGTTGACGCGTCCCGTTCCAATTCGCCGCCTCGGTTCCTCGTAATAGAAAAATTCGGTCGACGACATCCGACATCCCCGAGACGCATATACAGACGACCCGCAATCTCGTCTTTTTTCTCGCTCTCCCTTGGCATATAGTATAGGCGGAGAGAAAAGATATAAAGCCGCGACGGCGGCGCACTGGCTTTATTGTCCGTCCATACAAGAGGCTGCTGCTGCTGCTTCTGCCTAGCAGCTGCGAGAAAGTGCACCCGCATAGATCTTGTTATGCAGATCGCGGACGCGAGTCACGTCGTTGAGTACACACAGCACAGAGAGAGAGAGAGAAAGCACGCGCGAGGAGATGCACTTACGGCCGCGCGCTCGTTATATTTCAAGGCTCGATTTTCTTGCCGCCACACGCTTCTCTCTCTCTACTGCTGCTGCACTACTGCTGCGCCCCGGAGTTTTCATTTGAGCGCCTTTTACGAGCGCCATGTTAGTTCTGTGTCTGCCTCCGGCGCACGCGTGTATTATATGAATCTTTATCTATGCGCATGCGATACCTACGTGTGTATAGTTATAGGTATAACAAAGGGGCAGAGCGGCGATAATAGACCGGCGCAAATTCGGCGGCGCTGTTTTTCCACACCGGCGTATTTGCATGGCGCTCGAGGCATAATGCGCTACCGTCCCCGGCACCGCTGGAGCTTGAATGGATGCACTCGAGCGACATAGACGCGATCTTTCATGCTGAATTGATCGCGTTAAGGCGAGCGCGAGCGGTGAAAAGTGCATTATATAGCGCAAGCTCCCGCGCGGCTGCGGTAAAAGGACGTTTGTTTCCGCTGGAGGGATTCTTCCTCCTCCTCTCACCCCCTTCTGAATATAGATAGGATATTTTTAGTCGACGACTGCAACGCGCTTTTGAGGGTCTACTGGAATAAGCAGATTTTTGCGAAAATTTGAATATTCATGCTGCCGCGAACTGAAGCGTGCATGTGCGCAGCGGAGGCGCGCGTCGCGTTTTGTTATTTATGTGCGAAAACCGCTGCCAAATGGCACTTTCGCGCTCTCTCTCGAGATGCATTCTCGCGTGCGAGTTCTTCAAATGTTTTCGCTTAAATCTTACTTATGCGTGTGCGCGCGTGGTGCTGTTTTCGAAACGCATCGGGCTGGGGACAAAAAATTGCTACAAGCGCTCGTGGAATTTATCGAATATACTTAGTGTGCTCCAGTTGTATGAGAGCGGGATGCAAAAATAGCGGGGAAATAAGAGTTGCGCGATATACCCGCAGTTTTGGTTTATTATTTTGAAATTTATATTATGCGAGGTAAAGGGAATTTAATAATGTTGCTAAATGGCGTGATTGATTGAATCGGTTGGGGGTGTTTGATGGTACAGCTATGCACTTTTTTTTCAATCGATAAATCAATCTTTTATGATGAAAATTGATCAGCGAAGCATTGTATTTATTTTCCGATCGGCCATTTCGTTATTAACGAGAGACGCCTTTTCTTTAGGATGATAAATCCATTTGCTTTATAATTGAAACGATTATAATTGCAATTATATATACCTGTATACGGATTCACTTTTTTTTTTCAAAGAAGTTGAGAGAATCATTCATAGCCTTTTGTATAATATTACCTTACGAACCATTAATAAAATTATTATAGATGTATGGAGGCTTTATGGATTAACTTCATTTTGGCATTAGAAAATAAACACGAAGATGCACCGAGTCAAAGAGCAGTTAGCTCGCACATGCGGGAAGTTGAGCCCCGCTCGCATTAATATTATTTAAAGCCGTTTGAAAAAGCCATAAATTTTAATGAAAAAGCGCACCCAGCGAATCCATTACAGCGGTAAAAGATGCACATCACTCGCGGCAAAGAGATAAGCGCTGCACGCAGAGCAAGCACACCGCGGCGGCCAGTCGAATCAGACGTTTACTCTGCTGATGAAGTACGCATATTTAAATATCCGAGCTCGCACGCTTCCCCACTCTCTATCTATTTGCAAGGTGCGGCATTTGAAATTCGTTTTCCATCTGAGTAAAGTGTAAAGCGAAGCCGCGCCCGCTAAACCCCGCGCGATGACGTATGTACAAACACGTAAGCTCACGGGGGAGCGATGCATTTAGGATTACGTTTTCTCTCCGCTTCTATCTATCTCACTTTGGCGTAGCATCAATCGTGAACTCGCACGAGACGCAATAACGCAACATCACTTAGCAGATCGCACTTGATGCGCTCACTCGGCTTTGCACGATAAAGGGAAGGTATTGCGAGCCCGCCCTCGCAGTAGTTCAGTTTACAGAACGTCAGGCAAACGGCCGCGCGCTCGGCGTCTGACGTTGTCGGTTTTAATTTACTGCCGCTCAAGAGCTCGGGCGTTACTACTGAGCGAGCGCGAGAGAACTACGGCGCAGATTATATATCACATTATTGCGGGAGCTAAATCTTTGCCCTCTTCGTCTCTTTCTCTCGCGCTTCTATACATATACATATATAGTGGTAGCAGAGTAGTTCTGTCGTGGAAGGAGCAATGAAAAATTGAAAATCTCTCTCTCTCTCTCTCTTGGCCCGTTAGCGAGGCTCCAGTTGGTTATGTTGTATTCATGAATTTCGAGAATTATAGCGCCTTCTGCGAGAGAGATTGAAATATCGAGAGAATTGTGAAGTGTAATGACAGTGTATGAATGTATGATTCATGAGGGTTTTAGGAGATTTTCGTTGATAATTTTTATGTTTGCTTTTCTTACATCTTTAAAGATACTTTTATGAATGTTTTAAAAATAAGGAAATTGAAAAAGAAGTCAATAAGAGGAAAAGAAGAAAATTTGTAAAAACTAGTGAAGAAATGTGATAACATCAAAATTGCGACCTCCTCTTTCATTCAATAGATAAAAATATACGTTTTTAACATTTTTTACTTCTAAAATTTTGTTTGGATGCGTGGATTTTTATGGATTACTGATAGTCATCACGCCGATTTTATTTATTCCCTATACTATCATTTAATGTAGCTATATGTGCACTGTTCCTTTCGCTTGTTAATAATAGTGAAAAGTAAAGCATACAAAAAAAATTTCTTTTAACAATGAAAGAAAGTGTGTATGTAGTAAAGCAGTCAATTTATAATACTTCAGGGTCTGCAAAATAGCAAACTATAAAAGTAGAACTATTTTTATTTTTCATCCGTGATTCATACTAAAGATGGATTCAATTTTCAAATATATATACGGTAATGTTATATCAAAAACTAAAAATGTTTTAATTTCATCATGGAAAATTTGTGAGTTTGAATTTCATAACTATAGCAGAATAGTTTATTTTATATTAATGTAATAAAAGTTTTGAAATCAGAGATGTTTGAATGTTCGTAAATAACGGGCTTCTGTTATTTTAGTATATTTACAAATGTACGTTTGCAACTCTATATGGGTAAAAATTTATTTTTCGCAGTAGCTGTTTCATCTATAGCAGGCCGCTTAGAACATTTTAACGATGTGATATATATTCGAATTCCCTAACTATGCAGCTTTCCTATTCATATGAACTGCAATGGAATACAATAATATACGTGTAAAGGTACACAAAAGCTTGTTATGAAAGCAAGAAACCACGAAAAGCACAGCAGTAATTTTTTTTTTAAGTAAAATAAAACTAAAAAAAAACAATTCCGCTGTGCGCGTTACGAACATGAAAAGTGTAAACAGTATAATAAGGACTTATTTTTCTGAAAAGCATATTTGAACGAATTAAAAAAATATACATGTGAATCAACAAACTCGATTTGGTATAAATATATATGTCATTGCCCGAATGGTCTAAAAATTGAAAATTATACTTTATGAATAATACAACTCACTCCCTCGAAGAGTAATTAATTCAAAAGTGCAGGTAAAGCGAGGAGTTAAATCACTATTACCAGAGAAAAGTGGGGAAAACAAAAGGCCGGAGCTTGTATAATTTTGAAACAAAAGCCGCACTGGCCGCGCGCGCCGCCGTCCATTATAAATCATTACCTGGCCATTCCGAAAAAAGGTTAATTTGCATGGCAGACGCCGGAGACAGGAGGAGACGCGTTGAGAAACGAAGAGAAAAAAAACGAGAGACGAGGAATAGTAGTAGTAGTAGTAGGCAAGCTCACAAGCGAGAGCGAGAGAGAGCTTGAAAGAAAACGTCGACGCGGGAAAGATGGGCCGGGGCGTAGAATTACGAGGCTCCCTTACATAATAAATTGTTCGCGCTCGGCGGCTCTTGCACGCATATATACGCTCTATACGCGCCGACTCTCCCTCTCGAAAGTGGGAGAGCGAGAGCGTGGTATATACGTGTGTGCGTTCGCGCCACGCGCGTTTGCATGGAATCTGCCATTTATCAGTGTCGCTATTTTCCCCAGGTAGAGAGAGGCTGCACAGGGCCGGACAAAATAAAATGCTCTCGGAATACATCATTTATAACTCGACAGTTGGATGGCATCCCTTGTCGCGTCACCCCCGCGTGCGCATCAGCGTTTGTGAATCCTCTCTCCCGAGTGTATAGGAGAGGACACGGCTTAATTTTATGTATTCGCGTCTAATATTTTTCGGCTCTTCAAAGCGCGTACCTCAACCCCCACGCGACGAACATATACATACGGTATAAGGGAGCAGCCAGTCGCTTTCTCACAATTTTGCACCTCCACGCCGCGTGTATATGGAATCCGCGGGAGCGCGGGAAGGCTACAAATTTGAAGGAAGCCGTACGCGAACTTTTGTGTGTTGGTGAGTATAGTGCGCGCGCGTGCTCTCTCTGGCCGTGCGTTTCAACGGTAACAATATTTCCCATTGTTGTGCAGAAGCTCTCGCTCGGGTATAGGGGTTTGTTAGTTTCGGAAAAAGTTTTGGCTTTGTTGCGTGTAGTGTTCCGCGTTTGGCTGCGCAGCAAGCGTTTGTTCTTAAAAAAAATAAAAAAACATGGCACTCGGGTTTCCTTTATTTAGCGTTTGCGCCGCGCTCGCTCGTGCCTTGTTTTCTTCAGTTTTCGATTCACACGTGGTGTATAGAGAGGCGGAGAATATTTTGCAGATAGTCCGGACAATGCAGGAGTCGAGGCGCAGGTCTCCGATGGTATGGAATAGAATTCGATTGAATGGGGATTGAACGATTGTATGGATGCTCTATTTATTATTTCGACGGGTTTATGTGTGACTATAATCTTCGATAGATCGCTAAAGCATTGATTAATCAACGGCAGAGAGTATAATTGTTTCAACATGACAGATCGTAATAACACACAAATTTTGGGAGACAAGCGGGAAATGTAGAGTTAGAATTGCAATTAAAGTTCTTTTTATTATTAACGAGCGAGTTTCATATACGAGAAAAGTTTCCCCATTTGTTTGAATTTCAAAGATCAAAGCCTTTTTCATTTGAAAGTTTTTTCTTCCGTTAGAAAGCGTTGTTTTATAACGTACCGCTGCGTCAAGTTGGAAAACCAGATCAAAAAGAAATTTTAATTTCACGATTTAATCGTATATACCCGGGTCTACGTCTAACGAATCGACTATACGTAACCTATACCTCGTACAAGAGCGCGCGTTCGTAAAGGAGCTTTCCTTTTCAATGCAAGCGCGCGCGCACACAAGGACCGTAAAAAACACACACGCAGGGCGCGCGCTACTAATGAGCGTAAGCTCATCCACATGTGATGTCTTAATTACCCTTTTTACGGGGCTCTCTTTCTCTACGCGCTCGCACACACCACCGCGCAAAGAATATATTTCCATCAATTGCACTCTCCTTCTGTGAGCTAACTTTGAGAGAACAGCTAAAAACGTACAACATAAGACCCGCAGTATAGAACGCGCTGACTTGTTCAGTTCAAACAGTCCGTTAATGAAGTAGTCCTTTGCCTCGACGCGCGCGCACACACATAGATATATGTACATCAGCTATATGCTGTCCCCCATTGTGTCTCCTCCGTCTCCTCTTTTTTTCTTCGTAAAAATTCGTCATTTCTTTTTTGCCTTTTTGTCTCAGGACCCGACGCGCCCGACAAATTAACTTGCCCGTAATTTGCCAGCTCTCGAGCGGATAACATTCGGTGCGCGCTCGCGCGGGCGCGAGTCTGTGGGTGTGTACACGAGCGCAAAATTGCCCCCGTTTCATTAGGGCATATTAGCGGTGCGGTGGCGGCGCAGGATCGAAAAGGATGCCACTCGCGTAGGTATATATACGCGGGCAGAATTGCGCTCTGACGCGGTAATTCTCTGATTATTTGCCGCGAGGCTCTGACGCGACGACACGTGTTTTGTTCAATTTCGATTCTCCATTTCCCTCGTCTGCTCTCGCTCGCTAGCTCGCGCACTGTCAATCGAGCTCATTTTCGAGAGCGACAGCGTGGAAAGGCGAGGAACACCGGATGCATATCATTTTTGCCCTGATGCCACATTAGTCAAAGGTATTCGGAAATCGAGGGTACGCCCGATTGCGTGACAGATGATATAGACGATTGCGTATGTGGTACATATAAGTTTTCAGGTAATTGTGTTTAATGCGTACGTAATTATTTCGATATTGAAATTCAAAACAAAGGAGAAATCGTGATGGCTTTAACCTTATCGTTATAACATTATCAAACGAGTTAATTGAAAGATAAAATGGTGAAAAAGGAATTTTTCGTATTGGTCGGAGCTTCGTGAGGCATTGTATGTATAAACATCATTTTTTATTGTCAATAAATTCTTTTCATTTCGCGCGCACAATAACAGTATACTGCTCATTTTTCGTTTATATTACCCCCGTTTATGTTTCATTACAATAGTACATCGATACCATTGTATTACTGTTTGAAAGCTAAAATGACGAATTATCCTGCCTTTAAATTGTTTCTCTTCGAATTGTTTGCACGTCTACATTTTATGCAATAAAAGGATCGTAAATGTCCCGTGGCGTTATAGCGTTATAGATTGATGGAAACGAATATAACGAGAGCTGTAAATACTTAGAGACAAAAAAAAATCGATTTTTCATTCGCCGCCCAACATCAACGTGATACGTGTCAGTTTAGAACGGAAAATTTCCATATGTTTTTAAACAAAAATGCAAAAGTGATTTATTAGATAGATAACGCCAGTAAAACAAACTTTGTTTAATATTTGCAATAGCCGTTCGGATGTGGATGAACTAATATTTACGTAAACGTTGTTTTTCTTAAAAATATAGTTTTCGCGCTATAATATTTCAAATTTCCTCTCTATATATATTCGAACTTGATGTGGTGCGAATATCGACAAATAATTGATTATAATCAATCATTGAAATATTAATCAAACTTGAACGCGAAGTTCGTAATTTCATCGGCCTGAATTCGTACTATATCTATACGCAATATTAAGGAAGACGGAAGTGCTCAGTATTACTTGAGAAAGGGGTTATCCTTCAATTACGCGAAACCTATGCATGCAAAGCTGATACACAGAGAGAAGAAAATCTTTATATTAAAGGAACGTCATTAACTATTAACGAACGGACGTTTGGATACGGACAAA
>UXGD01006178.1:0-12984 GCA_900474315.1 Torymus auratus
TTAAAAATCGAATGAAAATTAAAAGTTTGGCACTTTGTCGTTTGCAGTATTAAAAATTTACTCAATGACTCGGTTTTCGTAACTATAAAAAATAGCAGAACTTTGTCAATTTGTATTCGATTTTATAATATATATCGGTTTGTTTTGCTAGTATACAACAAGCGAGTTTAGAGCATGTTCCGCGCGCTCTCCTAACCTTATTGATTTACAAGTATAACAGCGATTTATTAACATTAAAGAAATGATTACTTTGGCATCGGTTTTCTAATTAATTATGAAAAAAATTAACCATCTCTCATAAATAACAATTATTGCCCAAACCTCGTGCATCGAACGAAACTCAAGCACAACTTCATCCTCCCCTCGTCTCCATCTATCCGCACTCGTTATCTTTCTCCATCCATCTACTTCCCGGTCGCACCGCGTTCGCGCTACTCCTCCGCGATGAGGTCTACGACCTTCCCGGGGCCTCGACCTTGGGCGGCTGTAAAAAAAAGAACGTCTATCTACGCTCACGCCAAGTCCGCGTTAAGATTCAAATCGCAAGGTTTTCCCCTAGTCGCGTAAGTATCGTCGCACGGGATCTGTGTTGTATTTTTCGAAGAGAGAGGGGAGAGAGAGAGAGAGAAAGTTTGATCGTTATCCGCCTGGCTGAGTTATTTAATACCGCACTGGGGAGGGCCAGGTGTAATTCTTCGTCCGGGTGCGCTTTTTGCGTCGCGCGACTGGAACTTGGTGTCGCAGTTTCTTTTTTTTTCGTTGAGTTGGGGGGTTGGTTCGAACTTTAAAGGTATAAGTTCGCGTGATAAAACTTTGTAGTGAACTTTTTGTTAGGATTTTGTTAGAAGTATCGAGACGTCGTTAAAGTTAATGTATTACTAGAAAATATTGGGTTGCTAAAAATTCTTTACTTTTATTTCAAATTCATTGTATTAATGTGATTTATAGGACTTCTAAATTTGTGCAGAAAGAAAAGAATAGATTTCTGCAGAAATCAATTACTGTACTTTTTTGCGTGGGCAATATAAGGGATTTAAAAATTTAATGGTCTTTAATTGCGACGGTCTGGTGAGAAATGAAATTTAACTTTAGTGGATTATATGGTAACACGATAAGTGCATTAAGCGTCCAGCTGACCGAATCCAATTACTTCCTTCTTCGATGTACCAAGAATGATGTAGTTTCCATGTAAATTCACGAATTGAAATGTAATTGCAACTCGTTCGACGAACTTTTTCATTACTTAAAAGGGTATAAATGGATAGCGAATATTCGATTATTTCTATCAACTTTAGCAAAGTAGAAGAGACTTTTGAAATATTTTATTAACGATAATAACACAATTTTATACGATTATTGCGAAAGTTTCTAACTTCAATAACCCATATTAAGATCATAACAAAACTATTCATAATATAAGAAAGAAATTCCAATCCAAAAATCAAACTTATAATTTCCACCCAACTTTGTACCATCACTCCAATCAATTCCCAAACCCCCGGCCGTTACATAACCTTCCACTCTGCCCTCCGCATCCGCATTGAAAATAAAAAAAGAAAAATCCAGCCCCTGCGACATCCGCATGCGAGACACGCGTGAGAAATTCGCGCTGTCGTCCTCTCTCTTTCTCCCCCTCGGCCCGCGTTCGCTCTTGGCACGCTTCCTAGGTCACATACTTTTTCGTCCCCTCCTCCTCCGAAACTTGACCAATGTCACCTTCGCGCCAGTCGACGGAGAGGAGTGGGTGAGAAAAACACGGGCACGCGCGTATCGCCACGACGAGATCTCGGAGGATGCGAGAAGGTTGACGCAATTATGCTAAGCAGGGACAGAAAGGGAGCGATGCGACGTGAATTGAGAGTGGAGAATATGGTTTATGGGAGGTGGACGATCGTTGGGCAGATGCAAAAGTTCGGGGAAATTGCGTCTGAGAAAACTACTGGAAGATGGTTATAAGGGATAGTTATGATGGTTTGGAACGTTATGCTGAACTCGTAGTTGTCGCTGTAGCCGTAAAAATTGTTTCTTAGCCATTTTAAGGAAGAATGTATATTATTGTAACAATCTTGTGCATGACTTCTGTTTGTAAATTGTAGTATGGACAAATAATTTCTCTATGCCCTCTCCTTAGATCTTCATTCCGGTTTATGAGACATGTTTTACGTGACATAAATGCATACTGAAACACGTTTCTTTCGAAAATTCCTACACGAATCACAAAGAATTTTATGAAGACATCAAAAGCATACAATAGTTTTGTTCGTGACGTCCCTTTACACACAACATTTTTACTATTTGGTATTGGACAAGTTTATTTATTAGCCGACATCATATTCACCAGCACAGCGTGTCCCATAAATTCTCCGCATTGTATCGAAAGTGCGCTTATGTAAGTACATTGACGTCCATGAATTGCGAATTCATAACGCGCCACGTAAACGCAATAATAATAAATCGATACCAAATGAGATGTGTGTCCGTTCGCACGTAACCACCGTGTGTCCTACACCCTCGGCCCCATCTTTCTCTTCCACGCCGCACCTCGAGCCTTTCCATCACATAAATCTCCCGATAAATCAGCCGCGCGAAAACTGTCCCCCCGCAGTGCAACTCAATCCCAAGCCAAACAAAAACAAAAATTTCTTCTCCACCCGTATCCTCGCACACATTGCTCGGATACCATATAGAAACGAGTAAAACCACACACAACACGTATGGCCCATCTCAAAAGGGCTTATTATGCGCACAATGCCTCGCCCCCGCTTATAGCGCAGTAATTCTCTCTTCGGCGCGTTTAGCTCCGAAAATAGAATCCGCGCACAATAGAGAAAGAGAAAGACGAAACTTGAGGAAAAAACGTGCCACCGCCCACCTACTTTCCACGGCGCGATGACGTCGTCGCCGAGCCAATTATCGCTTCGGCGCGCGACAATAGAAGAGAGAAACCCGGCCATTCGTCATTTGGAGAAAGAGCGGAGAGAACAAGAGCTGTCTTGGTTGCGGCGAAAGTCGAAATGCAAAGTGGTTGTGGGTAAAGAGGAGGGCGGATGAATTATTCCGGGGGATAGAGGTTGTGGTTTTATCGGGGCTGAAGGGTTGGAGTGAAAGAGTTGGATGTTGCGGTGATTGATTGGCCTGAGAGGCTTGTAAGTTGCTTTGTTCCATTTTAATGAGCTGGATGGATCGTGTATTTCTGGTGAATGAAAGGGTCAGACGGAAGTAAAGAATCAGGAAGTTAATTAAAAATCAGCGATAAGTATGAGCGTAATGCTTCGATGAGAAATCTATATGTATACAGCATTTATTTATCATTAAAATCTGACAACATATTATGTCAACATCGCTTACTTTCTTAACCGTCATTACAATATCTTTTGCAATAGCTCTCCAATGTAAAAAGCTACGCTTCAGCCGACACCCTCGCGGCCTTCTGAAAACTCACGTCCACGGTCATATCTCTTATCTCGTATCAGCTCTCAAGATGGAAACAATGCCGTACCCGAGTCGCTAACGATAAGGAATCTCCCTCTCCAGAGAGAGAGAGAGAGAGAGAAGCTCGATCGCAGATCTTCCGATACACACGGGCGACTCCCTATATATGTAGGAGATGATCGCGTTACCTACCCCACTGGTAATTGAACCCCATCGCCATCCGTCTTGCTCGAGGAGGAAAAAGAGGGTAGACGTTGTTGTGAATTCTCGATCGTCAGTGTGTACTTTTGCCGGTCCGACGAGGATTCCTCGTTCTCTCCCCTCTGTATTTGTGCTGGTTATGAGCACGACGCGGGTCGTTATATCCTTTATCTATTTATTTACGGGGGTAGTCAGGTCAAACACGGCTGGTTAAACAAACCCATTGACGTTTTTAAATTACCTATCCCCAACAAAAACCTCTCCCCTATTCCATAATCTACGTTATTCGCATCATTATTGACTTGGGTTTATAACATGCTCGTAACAACTCACATAAACAACACCGCACCGCGCTTTTATACGTCTTCGCGCTTCATAACAGCGTAATATTTTGCATTACACACGCGCCGATCTTTTCCAAGCCGGCCGTTAATTCTACTTCGACACTCGGCTTTATTACGCTGCCGCGCATCGCAATAGTCGTCGCGTGTATACACACCCACGCGTCGTTATACTGCCGCGTTATATGGGCTGTAATCCCACTTAGTACCGGCGGCGCGTTCGTTTAAGCGACTTTCTTGTATGTTTTCACGCGGCTCTATTCGCCGCTTAATGCGCGGCTGTGTATTGTAAAAGTTTCGTCGTGTTAGTGTATACGGCTGTAAAATGTTCTTTGATTATGAAGGTGGAAATGTGTTGGTGTGTATTGTGATATGTAAATGAAGGTAGTTTGAGGGATCGGCAGCTTTGAGGTGTGAAATCCCGCGGCCAATCGATCACTCCGTTTTTTGTCGGTGTGGCAAGCTTTGTGCAAACTGATGGGATGAAAGAGAATTCAATGCGCTCGCGTCTTTACCTACCCCTTTTATGCGCGCTTGATGTATTTAAGTATATACGCGGTATCAGCAAAGTGGAACACTTTGCATTCTTTTGCCAGTTAGAAATGAAAAATTATGAGGGAGTTAAATAAACTGCAGACATTGCGATGAAAAATGTGTTGATAATTTTCTGACATTATAGGTAGGTTACTACTTCTCCAGATAATACATATAATACATCGGAATATCTGAATACGTAAGTGTCGGCGACACGTGACTTTTATCACGCAGACTTTTATCGCTCGAGTTCTCTACGAATCTTAGCATACAGAAGAACACTTATCTCACATTGTATTTTGTCAAACTCTTTGTTTGCATCGACTTTCTTGGCAAGAGAGCTCGTGTGGGCTCGCGATATTAGCTCGTCGGTCACGATGATCTGATAAATTTACCGTCGCGTCTTTGATGCTACTCTAGTAGCTACTTCAATTACCTCATCGAAGAAACACCTTTTACGTATCACAAAGTCACGTTATTTTGGACTCGCAGCTATCATCAAAATTTTTCATAACGGGTGATGCTGTATAGCTTTCAATTTTTCATTAGTCAGCCCACCCTGATTTCAATTACAGGATCAAATCGAACACTCGATGAACTTGAGATAATTCGATCTCTCTTTCAGATAAGCTACTTGCAAACTTATACTCTTTCCCTCTTATTAGAAAAAAAAAATTAGTCTCAAACTTTCTACTATCTCTGTAAAGTAATATACAAAAAGAAACTCACAATTTTGTGATGCAGATGCTGGAGCTCGCGCTCGGTGACGCGTCTGCGTGACAGTTCGCGCTGCTCGCGCCTGTACTGACTGTACTTGTAGAAGAGGTACATGCCAGGCAGGGCGAGAACGACGAGAGGCTTCATGAGGCCGGCACGGGCATTGGAGCCACGACCGCGGGGCTCGGGCGGCTCGTCGAGCTCCTCCTGGGGGCCCGCGGCCTCGGCCACCGCGGGCTCCACCGCTGCAGCCGCCGCCGCCGCCGGCATTGTCTATCTGGAAAAACGAATAGAGGTGTCGTTAGGGGTATTTGCAATAATTGAATAAATAAAATTATAAATAAATTTATATCAATTCGACGTTATTTTTTGTATTATAAGTGTAGGTTAAATTTATTCGTGTGTTAAATTAAGTGGAATTCAGAGTGTTTGTAGATAGAAACGACCAAGCGTCAAAAGGTTTCGTTGTGATTCAGTCTTTTTTTGTCGAAATGTTACGTGTTTATCGTATTTTCTGCACAATCTTAATGGTATATCTTTGTAATTTTTAATTTAAATGTTGAGTTCAAAACGTATAGGTTCAATTTAATACATAAAAAGCGATATAACTGCTAACGCGCGCACGTGTTAACTGCTATACACCGTCAACCTATATATTTGCAGCTTATGCAAATTTCGAATTTAAATAGCGTTTAAAATGAAACATAAAAATTTATTATCTCGCGCTACAAGTATATATATATATATATAACACGGCTTGCGTGCCACCGGCAGCCTCTGCTTTATAAAAGCACATGGCGCACCAAAACGCCTTGTACTCGAAATTTATTTCTTGAAAATTATATTTCACGCAACCGCCTTGGAGTTGGCCTCCTTTCAATTATCATATACACTTAATATTTTCATAACTATATCTTATATATCTATATATGAACCCTGATATACTATATACCTTTTACCTCAACTTGACTATACACAAAAAGAAAAGCGTCAGCAGCGAATGGAAAACGCAAGGGGAGAAGCCTCGTTTTTCCTTATCTCGCCGACGATGCAGATGAGAACGCGAGACAATAAGCGCGAGAGAGAGAGAGAGAGGGGCGAGCAGATTGCACCGCCGGCATAATAATACACCGAAATCGCTGATACGGCGACGCGGCCCTCCCGACGCCTCGAGTATATCGGGAATCGATTACAGTATACCTCGGCGTGCGCTCTATCTCTAGTCTTTCTTTTTCCACCGTCTCTGAACGCACGTTCCCTCTGCTCGTACTAATATCGCAGTCGGTTGGTTATTGCGTAGCGAAAAATCTGCCTTTTTCTGATTTTTCTCAAAGTTTAATTTTGAGTAACAGTATGCTACATTGAACATTACGAAGAGGTCTTCTTTTTTTTTCTTAAAGATGGCGCTCGACAGTTCTGTACAAAGGATAATAGGATCTGGATGATTAACAAATTTAATTTTACAAGAGAACGAGCGACGACAGAACGAGTGCAATATCCGGGGCAAATGAAATTGCGCGCCGAGCAAACGAGAACACGCGGGAATAAGAAGCGCTGCGTAAAGATTTGCGCAGAATTCCAATTAGCTTTTACATAATACTTCCGACACTGCATTCTATCTCGCGCTTTCCATTCTCTTATTAATAACTGGCTGGAATCCGCTGTCAGCTACCGTAATAAGAGTGAATACGGCCCGCGCGCGGCCTTGTAAGAATTCTCTCGTTGCGCAAGCATTTGCATTCTCGGGGTTGTAGTGATTAAGATTTGAAATGCAACAACGGTTGTTGTTCCTGACGGATGGATTGATCGCGTATTCGTAGAAAATAGGAAAAGTATAATCGTAAAGCTGCTTCACGGAGTATTAAAAGAAGGGCAAGCAAAGGGGAATACGTAGTTTCAATTAGTCGTGCACATTTGTGTATGAATTATACAATCGACTTGTGTGTATCTCTTTTAAATATAAACTACTAAAACAAGCATAGGTTTCCTTATAGTTTTAAATTAAAAATTAATTTAGCGTTAGCAACGCTGAATTTCCATTCACGCTCGCAACAAAACATCACTAACACGCCCTGAAAATTTCAAAGCCAAATTTGAATTCTCTCTCTTCCCGCCGAAACTTCGCGCCACGTAGCGGCAATGGAATGCAAAGGACGCGCCTCGGTTGGTGAATAATTAACGTTCGGCCGCGCTCGTAATTAACGACGCTAGCGCTTGTATACACATACATCGCGCACGTGTATAACGGGGAGGCGCGGCTCATTCCCCGTTGGCCGAAACTTCGCGCGCATTTCACTTTTATCCGTGAGATGATGCGTCGTAATTAAATATCATGCAACGCAACGCTTCGGTTGCCCCGTTATGCTATCGCGAAAGTTTAGAATTGGCGACGATTATATTTGGATGGGGAAGGTTCTTCGGTTGCGATGATGATTAATTATTCGGTGAGTGTAAGGTTACAGACAGGTTTCATAGATTTCTAAATTTGCACTTTTTTAAATAATTAATTTCGCAATAGATCTTACAACAATTTCTTTCATAGTACTATTATAATTAAGAGGTAATTTTCAAAAACAAACTAATCGAGTTAAGCAGAATAATAACATGTTTGTAACTTCCCTTTACCTCGCAGTAGAAAAAGACAGACGTAGTCAGCCAACTCGTATTTTAGTTCGACTCCATATTTTCATAATTCCTCAAAGCCATTGCTACTTTAAAACATTTCTCTCGCACAATATTTTACAAGCCGTCCCAAATACGCTTCCTCCGCTTCCATAAAACACTACTTACTCAAACTTTACAAATCTAAATAATACCTCAAAGAGACCCAACTTCCATCGTTGTACTACCTCCCCATAACGCAATAAAACAACAATACCGATAAATTATCCCGCGAAAATCGGCATGTCACCCGTCCATTAAAAAAATACTAAAGAATATAATATACAAGCCCCGCTGTAAGAGAAAGCTTCCGTGTGTTCTGCACATCTCTCCGGGTCGTCGCGAAATAAAAAAAAAAGAAAAGAATTCTTTCTTTTTCTCCACGACAGCGATAAACTCGTCCATTAACCTACAAAGGAAATACTCGCGCGTCTCGCCTTTTAAACGCGGGCAAATATTAGATGGCCCCAGCCGCGTCGAAGTTAATACAAGGAGTCGAGGTGGCTGTAAAGCCGTGGCGTTGCTATGTGGAGCGTCTTCGTAATGTCGGAGATTACTGTTGTCTTAGGGACGTTAAGACCGGGGTTGAAATTAGATTAAATGGGTGTAGTTGGGATCAGTTTTTCTAAATACATACCCCTACCGAGGGAAATAATTTTCTTCTTTTTAGGCAGAACCTGCATGTACTTTACAAGAAATAGTAGGCTATATTTTATAAATATATCTGAAACATTTGAAACCCAGTATCGAATAAATTACAATTAGATTTGAACCAATTGAACCAAGAAATTAAATTCATACACTGCGATTTAAAACCACATCCAATGAAAACTACCACATCCCATAGACTTCCAACTATCTCAGTCCATAATCCTCCGTCGTCTCCCCTAACATTCACATCACTCCGTCCCCCTGAATTCCCGAAATTCCCAGCCCCTCGGCAACACCGATGCACGCACGCGTGCAGTTCGTTCACTCCTCGTACATGAGAGGGGTAGAAGGAGGAGAAGAAGCTATATTTAGCGCGGCGCTCGCGCGTCTAGCTGCCGGCGAGGCCTATTCTTAACCCGGCCCGCTCTAGAAATACGCGAGCGAGCGAGCGCAGGTCGTGCACCCCCGCGGCTGCCGCGCAGTCAGTGCGGATGGGCGAGGTTGCGTGCGAGAACGAGGAAAGTGGAAGAGGAAACCGTTATACGGGGGTAGTTTGTCATAGTCAGGGTGGAGGTTGCCCGTGCTATGGGGAACTAAGTGCTGGGGTTGTTGGAATTGTTGTTAGAAACGTGCATGCATTGAATATTTAATGTTTATTTCTTGCGTGAGATTGTAAAAAGTTTGCTATGTAACAATGTTACATCGAACAATCTTAACTAGATTATTGGAGCTAGGTGTAGCCACTTGAATTTTCATTCCCGTTATTTGGAACGAAAATTGACTTTAGTCGAGGTAAGTTATGCGAGACACGACATGTCTGACTATACCCGGCATTCTTCTACTTGCTGCTACCTAGATTCGTACGTAGACCCACATTACTTCGAGAACTTTTTTCCACCGATTCCACCGGTTCGATGAATTATTTGAATCAATAATAACGATCTCGTTATTATTACTACTGTCGTTACGATTATTTTTATATGCTTTTTCGATTCGCAATAAAAACACTTGGAAAAGCAGTCAAGAAAATAAACAGAAAAAGAGAGAGAGAGAGTCAGTTCCTAAAAAAGCAGAAAAATCAAAAAGAAAGAGAGAGAGACGAGAGCAAGTCGAGAGTAAGGGACTCGAGCTGAGCGGGTAAATAAAAAGATCGCGCGTGACGTAAAGTCAAGAAGAGCTGAAAGAAAAAGAGAGAGAAAGAGAGTAACCGATGGAAGTCATAACGCGTTTACGAGGTTCAAGTGCGCGTGTGTGTGCGAGCTTAACGGCCTGGTCCTCATCCATCTCTCTCTCTCTCTCTCTCTCTCTCTCTCTCTCTCTCTCTCTCTCTCTTCGTAGAAGACATCCTTCCGCTCCGGATATTTTCTACTCCGTACGTTTGTTTAGGAGCGCGTAACGAGGTGGGCATTGTTTTTTTCTCCTCCCAGGTATTCTGGCCATCGAGGGTTGCTTATATTGATTTGGATGAGAGGGAAAAAGAGAGTGATTTTTTAAGAGACCGATTGATCATTGTAATTGACGGTTAGCTAGACTTTAATTAAACGTGTGGTGCGTGGTGGCAGTTGCATGCTGAAAGCTCGTGTTTCATGTGCGATGTTACGATAAAGTAATTATTTTTTAGCGCTTTTTATTAAGACGAGAGGTAGGTTGATATTTTAGAACTGCTATATCGTACGATGGTTTTAAATAATATTTTATCAGTTTGATCGTATGCGATTTGTTAGAGGTATTAAAATGATAAACGTTCTTAATTAGATTAAGATTAGTTCATAATTTCATTAATATGAAAAACGAAGTACTAAAAAATTCCGAAAACCTTGCACTTAAATTTTTTTTCCCACATTTGTTACAATTATTACGCTTAGCTCGCTTAAAATTGCAACTACGGACTGTAAAAATAGAAACCAAAGAAAGCAGCTCAGCCGTCCTCGCAAACCATTGATTAACAACAATAAATCTAGTAGTGTCACTTCCGCATCGATTTTCCTCGACGTTTATTATTTTTTTTTTCTGATAACCGCGAGAGAAAGGAAAAAGATGACCTCGATAAGCCGTAATTTTAGAGGCCTATTACTCCCCCACCCCCTCTCCCCTTATCACAGCGCGAGATTTAAAACGCAGGAGAACGCGATAAACGTCGTCCGCGCTTTAACTCTTCGACGATATAAATAGAGACGACGGGGGACGAAATTACGAAGTTAAAACGCGCGATTTAGCCGCACTTGCACGCGTCGTAAATTATCTCGCTTCACGCACTTGACGTCCATGAAAGAGGTGTGCTATACGACCGGTATAATGTCGTGCCTATTTTCCAGATAATCTATAGACTGCGCGCGAGACCGGCTCGAAAGGAAAAATGCTATAGCGAAGGGTAAGACTGTTATACTTACCCAACTATTAATTTAGAAATAATAATTGTAATTTTTCGTTTAAATGGGATTCGAGGGAGAGTAATACCTTTTTACCACGAAAATTGTTGTTTTAAAATTTTATGCGACGAATTTTTCATAGATGCATAGGTGTTAAATATTAAAATGATTAGTTGGGAAATCTGGCACAATAGAAAAAGGCCTTATAATGCGAATGATACATCTTTTTATAGACGGAAACTTGAACTTTCTAGTTCGACGCTATTTTTACACGATTAACTTCTTTACTTTAAGCTATAAGATCTTATCCTTCACATATTTTCTACTACCTCTGTTACATTTATATTTATAGATTGTACGAACCGTAGCTAATATTAACCGCATTGGTACGCTTGATTTATTAAAAACCACTTCAATTTGATATTGAATTTGTAGATATTTATTTATAGGTCTTACATTTTTTACATTTACCTCCGCAACACGAAACCAGGTAAGTATACCTCTAATTTACAAACACTAAAAAACAGTAAATATATCAAGTCTGATGGATTCAACAAACGACCACGAGAAACAAAAAATAAATTTACCTTTTTCCGATCCCAGACAATCAATCCCTTGCCACCCAATCACCACCTTTCCTATATACCCTTCGAAATCGAATCCCCCGCGTGTTTTTGCATAACCCCATTGACGCCATTACCTCTGCCTCCGTTCCACGCGCTTGTATCGGCCGACGAAAGAAAAAGGTTCTCGAAAAAGGAAATCACTGAGACGTCGTTCGACGTATCCGATAACGAAGGTTCGGAGAAGATTCCGCGCGCGTGTTCGGCTCGTTAATTATCAGCGAGCGCCATGCCAATCTCAAGGTCCTCGCGCGTAAGTACAAAGAGGCCCGTGAGGAGTGAAAGGATACTCGTTACGTTTGTCTGTAATTTTAATTAAAAGGAATTCATTTGAATGGACCGAGTGTCTCCTTGGCAGTGGTGAAAAATATTTATAAAGGATTTTTCTTTTTTAAGAAGTCTGCTCGAGTGTCCTTCATGCTATTGCTGTTTTCTTTGATGCAGTAATAATAAAAAAAATTATTTATTTACAAAAAACAATTGACAGATTTGTACGGAATTTAGTAATTAATATTGGATATTCCGTAATCTTAAGTTTCATAAATCCACACAACAAAATTAGAACTAAATCAAACATGTCGTAGAAAGATACCGCCCACGTTCCAATTAAACCCATTGTCTACCCACACAACCTTCCGCTTCATTCACAAATCTCAATCGTACCACTTTCCAATTCCCTTATCAACAGCCATTCCTCTCTCTACCTCTGCGACAGCTACCTAACCTCCGCCCCCGCTCAAACAAACAACTACACCAACAGCAGCAGCCCACACCTTATACCCACCATCGCCATTCTTCTTCCCGTCCATTACACACACACACATGCACGTGGCAACGCGACGACGACTACGTCAGGCGCGTCAATCAGATCGCGCGTCGCCGCCATCGCATCGCCTTGACACGTCGAGCAAGGACGGTGCTGTGTGTGTGTATGTCGATGCTATCGCCCCGGTAGCTAGGCGCGAGGGGACGATAACTCTTGCTCTGGCCCTGCGAGCACGCGTTTTATTTTTATTATTTCCCTTCGGTTAGCGCGAGCAAGCGCGCGTGTCAGCGAGCGAGTAGCCGATCGATTTGGTCTTTCGATCGCGGATGTGTGCGAGAGAGAGAAAGAGAGTCGCGCGGTGTCTTGCGAGACTAAGGGGGTGTATAGGCGGAAAGAAAGAGAATGGGGTGGAGAGGGGTTTGGTTGCGTGCTGGGTAGGGGACGAAGCACGAATTAATTTTATTATTGAGGCCGTGATTTTTAATTGTTGATGGTGATATCAATGTTTCGTTGTAAAGGTAAATAATACATTGTGCAACAAGGGAGGAAAATTGACTTTTTCTAGTGAGGATGATGATTGAGCACGAGTGATACACGAGTGCTCAAAATCATCATCCGAGTCTGAAAAAGTAAATTACTCCCTTGTTACACATAGTAATTTTTTTAATAAGTGCAGGAATAGGACCTTT
>UXGD01006179.1:0-12983 GCA_900474315.1 Torymus auratus
GCACAACTCGCCTTTCCTTATGGAGATTAACACAGAGAAAACTGAGTTGTGCTAGTCTTCGTTGGGGGCGTCGATATTATATTGTACAGCCTCCTAAATAATAAAGTCGAGATATATATATATTGTAAGGCAAATCTTTGTTGAGAAATGAAAAATAATTATTTATTATTAATTATTTCAGACGATTGTAAGGACCATTCGCAACTTTGCGGACGAGTAAAGTTGATGGGCATGTGCCGCGTGCCTCTCTACTTGAAACAATGCTGCAAATCTTGTCATCACGAGCGACACATGTGAATACAGACTTCTGACTTTGAACTCGAAGAATACACAAAGGCAAGCCTTAGTTGAAGTCGACCAAACTAAAATTTTCTTACTTTCGTAACCCAGCCGATACGTTAATCAATGCCCGCGACGTGAAACCTATTCCTATTCGAAAATTAGTCTGTATACGTATATACTACACGGAAATATTTTGTGTGAGATCCTTGCACTTTGACCGATACGAGCAATCAGGCTTCTTTAGCTGTCTAAGCTTAAAAAATCCGTTATTTTTTACTCTGCCTTTTTCATTTTCAAATGTTTAAGTGAATATTGAACAAATTTTTCTCTGCATTAATTTATTTGAGATTGTTAAACCGTTTTACTCGAAAGCAAAGTTTAATTTATGAAACGTAACTTTGCGGATATTAAAAACAGGGATTTTTATGTTGGTACAGCTAATTGGCATTGCTGATGTGACTTTCATGGAAATTACTTTCGATACATCAATTAAGCAAATAATGAAAAATGTTAACTCTTTTTTACATACTTTACTAAAATAATAAAAATACCATTAAATCGATATTTCAGAAAAAATATCGCAAATTTGCAATTTGAAACATTTTTTAAAAAGAAAATGATTCGAATTAATTGAGAGAATAATTGAAAATTCAAAATTTAATTGGGGTAAAAAATTTTCATAAAGTTCTGAGTTGATATCAAAGTGCGTATAATAAGAAAACATTTTTCAATATTTCTTACGAAATGTGGAAGTTAGGTTTATAATCGTTAAAGAGACAACTCACTTTTCAAGACTGAAAAAGTACTGCACTGCATAAAGCATACATCCTACTGTAACCTTATGAAGCGAGAAACCAATCCGAGTATGGGCATTTGTATATGAAACGTTAATGGCGCAAATTGCAAACAAAACAAAGATGAAAGATCAACGCGCAGCACGCGAAATATTTTCTTTCTCGTTACATATATAGGTATATATACACGAAATATTTATTACTCTCCTACTATCCCTCTTTACACAGATTTTTTTAAACTAGAACAAAACAAACGACGCGAATAATACTTAGATAACAAAGTATCGTTGAAGCGACACACACTAAGTGGATTATACAGAATATAAATATATAAATAAATATAAATATATAAATATAAAATATGCCTATTATAAAGAAAATACCCTCGCGGGTCGAACGTAAGCCAATAGCGTTTAAGCAATAAACAAATACTTATATATATAGGCAATTGTAAGATAATATTTTGTTAAAAGACGATAAGTCTGACGAAAGTTCGTTGACACGCAGATATGTGCGCGAGGGCCGCGTCGTTCGATCGCACTATAGAGAAATGGAAGAAAGTCGATCGTCCGACCGGCAGAGCCGAGCCGAATATTTCATGTTGATAATTTTATAATGTTAACGTACTTTCGCCACCAACGAATTTGCCTCGATACGACGGCTGCGCGACAGGTTTGCCAAAATGAGGGATATTAATGCGATGTACACTGTAAAATGAGGAGAATAAGTTAAACGAGAACGAGCGATTAAAAGAAACGTTGCAGAAAGTCTATATCCGCCGGAGGAAGGGAGGATTCTGATGAGTGATATATATACACACACAGATAAACACGAGCTTCTTGAGGGTGAAATAAGCACAAAGAGAAAAGGTGAAAATTAACGTATTCGCAGTTTGTAAGGGCGGAAAGTCGCGATTTATAATCGCACACGTATATAATCTAGATTCTATTTTCTATAGTTTGCTTCTGATCGACCGAGCTCTTTTCCCTCCCTGCCTTTCCTCCCTTTCATTCGCGGGACACGCGCACGACTGTGCCGTGTAAGATAAAATGATTATATTATTAATGATTATATATCAAGAGCTAAGCGATTGTCGTTATTATGAAATTTGTCTGCGAGAGAAAACGTAAAATACTGTTGATATTACATAATGTTTAAGTTTCACTTGCTGTAATCGCGTAACTAGAATGCATCGAATTTTAAGTGTAACGAAGAATCTGCATCGCCAAAGCATTTTTGTTTCTTTGTGTTAACAATTAGCTCTACAACTTTTTACTCTTAGCGATAATTTATTTTTTGAAAAAACCAGATTTTTTAAAGTTTATACTTAATAACTGTATAAAAAAAATGTAATAATCTTGATTTACTAGAAATTTTATTTAATTTTTTGTTGAAAAATAAATAAATACATGCAGTAAAAATTATTACGTTTTATTAAATATGATGGTATCAAACATATTTTGAAAATTAAATAAATTAATATATATACTATTTAATCTTTCTTAAAGAAAGAAAAATAAAATATCTATTATCATATTTATATCGATATTTATAAGAAATTAAAAGCTGAAAATGCAGAAAGTATACATTGTAAATATCTATAATATTTTATTGATAAAATAACGAATGAGTAAGACGCAGAATTCTATAGGTAATTTTATTGGCATATTCTCGATTGGATTATCATCCTATAAAGTATATCGGAATAAAATGTTAAATTCTAATACTGTGCGACATTTGTTATATAGTTATTTCTGCAATGTAACTTACTAAAAATCGACATACTTAATAATACAAGTTAAACATAATACAAAATAGTACACTCAATTGAAGCCATTAGATTAAATTATAGCGATATTTACGTTAATGTATTTTATGTTTAAAATAAAGCAGTTTAACATAATTTAAAAACAATCTCTATGTCATTGAAAAATCAAACGAAATTTATTGAGTGTATATACAATAAAATTACGTGGCGTAAGAGTGCGTTAAATTGATAAATATGCTTGTTTCATTTTTATAAGTATGCAAACAAATGCGAACGATTTTGTACATAATATAATACTAGTTATGAGTAATTAAATTTACTGTATAAGTATACATTCACGAGTGTTCGCACACAATACCCCATGCGTCAACTATGAGAATGATTATGAAAACCGCGAGAGTACTTACAATTATTGTTCATCACACGTCTATGTACATATGTAACTGCCTGATCCTCATATGCATATACATACAAATGCGATGTATATATATATGTATATGTATTAAAAAATATAAACCAGAAATAATGTCTAAAATTTGTTTGTACTTCCTGACTCCTTCAACGTTTATCCCCACTTGTATTCTAACTAAAGTAAAATTTGAAGCTGAAAAAAATTTAGGTAATAATAAAGCTTTCAGTCATAATAAATATATACAAATGGGTGAAATTTTTGTTAACTTCATATTTTATTTAAATAAAATATATTGTACACAACTAGCTTTGTACTATTATGCGGCTTCAATTAGAAAACTGTAATACATCATTCTTATAGTAAAGTATAGTATTTATAATTGACGTATAAAATTCGTTATATAATGCACTATAATTATGTAACGATTATTGCTATTGATAATGTATTGCTTATAGTTTTACAGTATGTTCTTTCTTTAAGCATTGAGACAATAATTTGCCACTGCTAATTTTGTTTCACATGATGAAATCTAACGTAAATATTTATTCGCGAAATACAAAGTAGAATACTTATCCGAACAAAACTAATAGTTCTTTTTTAATCACGTTTCATTAGCTTTATATGTTTTTTTTTTATTTTTATTTATTTATTTATTTTTTTAGTATTTATATTAATAATCACCGTTAAAGAATACTTCATTTTAGTCCCTATTTCAGCACAATAATAGTATTTTTCACTGTGCCGTAGAGTTATTGCTCTTTTTCGTTTTATATTTGTCATTAATCAATTGCGCTAGATACCCCAAATGCGCATTACCTCCTGGTCGTTCATAGGCCAGAGCTTCTTTAGCAAAGCCCATTTCACTGGATGATCTCTCACCAAGTATTGGTTATTCTGTTCCATTTGGTACGAGTATAATCCCAAAACTAAACTTTGCGTGAATCTCGCACACACGCACACCTTTAATATACTTTTCTCTTGCTGTGTTAGTTCTTTAACCATTTGATAGCCTTCAATTACGTATTTAGCCATTTCTATGCTGTTACTTTGAGTAATCATGTAACACAAACAAATCGCCAATTCGAATATGAAACAACTTCTGTGAGAATCACCAAAATCAATGATTGCTTCGATGTCTTGGCCATTTTGGTTTACGATTATGTTGTTCTCGTTCAAATCGCCATGAATAATGCCTTTGTCAAGATTGTTAATGATGGTTAGTACTTTTTGTTCAAAAGATACGATAATTTTCTCTACTAAATCGACATCGCTTCTATCGCCCACAGCGAACAGAAAATCGCGAAGTTTTGGTACAGCTGGTAAGATCCAAAGTGAAGTTTGAGTGTCATAACCTGGATGAGAAAATTCTTTTAAAGTTTCATCTAATCGAGCAGTATAAAGACCAACGTTCTTGAAGAGTTCGGCCGAACTGCCAAATTTCCTGAGAACTTCCCCCGGGCGAAAGACTAAGAGTCGCAACACATGTCTTTGACCTGCAAGAATATATATGTATTATGAAGATATTTTAACACAATTACACAAGTAGGTAGTACGATAAATTCATAGTTTGGTAACATATAATAATTAAAAACTAGAAATGGCAAAGACGAGGATGCGTCAGATGCGTGGTAATAAGTACAGCAAGAGGCACGTGGTAGACGTATGAATGCTACTGGAAATTGAAAGATTGGTCCGGGAAAGTGTGCGGACACCTTGAGAAAAGTGAAGGTAACATTTAGCGAAGTACTCAGAACATTAATTTTGAGAAATATTTAATTTTTAACTTTATTTTACTAAATAAAAGCAACATGTTTCATTTAGTCTTTATTGATACCTTATTAGAATGCAATTTATATTGTATATATGAATAATAAACGACTTTCATATTTGGATCCCTGATTCGGTTTAAACTTTGAGATATATTTTTAATTGCCAGGTGTACCGACTATAACGCGTCGAAAAATAGGTATGGACGTTATTGCAGTTATTCTCAAAAAATGTTGAAAAAAGTCTTTACTTTATATGTGAATGATTCAGTCTAGAAAGGCCTAATATAAATTACGAAGAAAGAAAGTGGAAACTAGAGATACGAAATATTTAAAAAAAATTGTTTTATATATAGTTTAAAATTAAAGTCACGTGAAGTACCAGCACAATTCCTACCTTACCGACAACTAGATTTTATTTTTTTATCGCATCATCTAAACAAAACTTTTAAAAAAGTGTTCTTTCACGCCCTCCGAAATGCCTTAAATTACACTCTATTAAATTTTCCAACGATTTCATTCATTAGATTTGCTGAGAACACGAACTAGCATAAGCCGCTGCTATACCTACGCTCTCTTGTCCTAGTCCTTCATCCCCAGCGTTCTTCGCGCGATCGTCGAGCTATACGACTCCAAAACTATTTACAATAGTTTATAACTAGAAAACGTTATTTTCTAACGCAATAACAAAAATTATTATTTTTCAACGACACCTTTTGGGGCTAAGGAACTATACCTTAAAAACGTATATATCTTGTAATATCGTATATATCGTGTTCAAACTGTATGAAACATTTCGTATTGCAAAAGTTAAATATAAAAATTGATAAAAAAAAATGCACACCTCATATCTTCGATAAGATAAACAGCAAATAGTATATAAAACGCTTTCTATAATTATTATACTAAAGTGAATCTTGACATAATTAATTCATTAACGAATAATATTATCACGCATCATACCAAAATATTATAAAAATATTATAAAAAACGAAAAAAAAAAAATCAAAGAACACTTCTCGCTCGGAGACTTTCTCTATATACCTGCCACTATACAATGCCATTAACACAATCCTATTCAAAAATCATTCCATTCATTCTCCTCTCACTCAAGCAGCGCACGCAGGCACGCACATATATACAAAAACTCCTCCCCTCTCATTGTCTACACACTCACCCTCTTTGCCGAGCGTCTCGACGGAGTAGTACGCGCCGTCTGTTTGTGGCACCGGTGTTGGGCACACAATGCCCCTCTTGCTAAGAAAGACGAGTAGCTCGTTCTGGGCTTCGACGAAGCCGGTCTTCTGCGAGTCCAGGCTGTTGACGATCTTCAGCACGTAGCCGTGCACGTTGCCTTCCTCCGGCTGGCACTGTACATGATAGTTGCGGTCGTCGTATGCATCGAGCTCGACGATCCGCTGCACAGCGAGACCGTAGCGCAACTCCACCAGCTCCCTAGCTTGATCTATACTCACTGATGCTTTGATCTGCTGGCCTGGCTTCAACACTAACCCATCCGCTGTCATCTTTTTTTTTTTTTCTATAGATAAGCTAAATTATTTCTCTCGACAGGTAGTATACCACAGGTGATAAAGGTTGATGCGTTACCTTAATAATCACAAAATTATACGAGCGAGAACCACGCTTGCAATCGCCGCGTCTGCGTCCACGACGACAGAGCTACTGATGAGTACATAAGAGAGAGAGCAGAGATGAAGCGACACCGTATATTCGTAGGAATACAATCGTGCGCGGCACGACTGCGGTAGAAGGGAGCGAGAAGACGAAAGAGAGCGAGACTCGTCGAGCTAGATTATATACTAGACGATAACGATTGTTCGAGTGGCAACTACACTGTGTGTGTGTGTGTGTGTGTCTATACCCGCCTCTTTATGATGCTGTAGAGTTAGGTGTTAAAAGTATATATAGATATGTAGAAAATCCGTCTTTCATCGTTTTGTAAATGCAAAAGTTTACACGGCACTTTTACTTATAGGCACAAAGCTAGATAAGCGGATGATACGCGCGATATATTACACCCAAGATATAATGCGGTGGTACAATAAATCATTTTTCTTGATTGTTTGGTCCTTTTGTAAGAATACCATATGATAAATCAATGATAAAAATTCATAATCTTTCGTTGACTTAAAGTGATCGGTAAAAACAAGGTTTGCTAACGGCGATGTTTTTTTTTTTTTGTATATTTTCTATTCTTTTTCAATCGACACAATAACGTGTCCATTGGTAATAGCATTAATTAAAAATTAAAAAGAAGTTTGAGACAATTATCCGATATATTCAGGATTCACAACATTACATGAGAATTTAGAATTTAATAAAACAATCAAAGCGATGTATAAGTTACTTTTTGAAACCATCTCTTGTTTCTACTTTCTAAACATTCATTTTTTTATAGCAGTTACAATTGGAAAAAAGTATATCCGACGCGGATTTATTATGTTTGACAAAATCAATAGGCGGGAACGCTTCGACGGCAAGTATCAGTAATATATTTATTTAGATAACAATACTCGAGATAATAACTCGAGTGATTTGATTCTGCGATACCGCGGAAAAAACGCGAAACACTTGTGCACTATAAGCGCTGGCCGGTACCGTGGAAATCTTCCTTATCGTAGTTTAGTTTCTTTACGTGATTATATATAGAAATTGATGTGTTAAATATTTACAAAATTTAACTATTTAATAAATTGAATCGGCATTTTATCAATTTGTATTACTTATTTGACAACTAAATTTTTAATGAATCCAGTGATAGTTATAAAAACCAGTTAAGTAAATATTCATATTTTATAACTATATCAACTACTGTAATAAACACTGATGTCAATTGTATATTTATAATATTTTGAAATAATTAATAGTACTACTTCTCATTGCTCTTGAATAAAATAACTTGAAATGAATAAGTAATTTACATGATGTACCCTTACAAGGGATCTAATTGATTTCATTGAAGCTAATATATCTCGTATACTTGGCCATCGTCAAAAAAACCGTGTGATCCGAATTATCGAATCCCGCAAGTAGAACTGCTATAATACTACAAAGATGGTCAAATCAAAAAATTTTATACATGATCTTATAGAAAAAATCCAAGTAACTGCTAAAGTGCAGTCAATATTGAGTCTCATATTCGAATCTGATATTATTCTTGGGTTCCTCAATATTAGAACTCAGAATGTCAAACATACGCGTTGATTCTACGAATAATAAAAATAGAAATCTCAACAAAATGACAGCATTCGCAAGCCAAACTACAAAAATTCAGTAGGACAAATAAACACTCACGACAACCTGTTATCAGCATTGGCCATAGTAAGAAACTATAATCTAGATTTGGTGATAGGTACTGCTGCTATGTAGGCACTGCAGACGGAATCGATCCAACATTCAACTGAAAGCGCGGGAAAATTTCAATGTGAGAATTAAATAAATTTGTTTACTATAATTACGGCCGAAAATTAAAAGTTTTTTTTATTCATTTTATAATGGAAACCGCAGATTCGGCTTCCCTGAGATTTGAAACCCGAAACAACTTATAAATAAGTGTATTTACTATTCGCGAGTAATCGATTTATTTTTTATAATTAGACGCTTTTAAGTATAAAAGGCATAAAAGGCAAAAAAAATAAAATAAAGGAATTATACATTTCAAATGCAAATAATAATTATTATTAATAAACAATAAACCAGGGATAAATAAAAAAATTGAGTATATTAAATGAATACATCGCTTAACAGAAAATATTTACAAATATAAATTATTTTATCAAATCCTTGATCATTAGCTTTTCCAAAGAATGTTTCATGGTGTTTTTTATAAAATAAATTTTTTGCCTAGCGGGCTGAACGTACCACTTTCGCTCCCGGCGCCCGATTGCGAATGTTGTATTTTCGGCCTCAACAGGTAAAAAAATTGTATACGCACCATGGGATGAAATAAAGAATGCCTTAGACCGCATGTTTTTAACCCTTGCCTTCGGCTTGGGTGACAATTTACATACGATCTGGGACATTCTTTACTTTTACTACCCAGGTATGTAATATATTAATGATATTTTCTACATCTAATGGTTCAATTATATTATCTTTGTGACTTTTTTCGAGATATAATCCCACTATAAATCACCACACTCATAAAACTTGTATTGTAAAAAGTGATGCTAGCAAACAGTAGAAACTCTTATACTATTAAAAGGTATAAAGCTATAGTTAACCAGTAACACTTATAATTATTTGCATTGTATCAAACAATTTGAATCAAATGTGAATCACCACCTGGCACTTTGCAGTTTGTTACATCTTAATTTATAGCATTACTTAAACGTTTTGCATGATACAAAGTTTATATACTTAACTTTTGCACTTTACTGTTATAATGCAAAAAAACTCCTTTGTGCTTTAATAGGTTCTTCTTAAAGTGAAATAATATTTTTATTTACATATCTTCCAGCTAAAATGTATAATTTATAATTAATAAAAAATAACATAGCTATTTTATTAAATAAGTATTGAAGTTTACCTCTTCCATTTTTAAATCCACCTCCTCTACAGAAAAGAAACCTTTATCATCAAAGCCACTTTCACGTGGATGAGGAGTCCCATTATTTACTTCATTTATGTCGTGTTTCTCCTTTGGTTCAGCATTTGATGTATTATGAATAGATTTTGCTTTTTTATCAATATCCTTTTTTATATCACAGCCTGCAAAAACTTTACATAACTTTTCCACATAAGGCTTAGCTTTAATGCTTAAATTTGGTGGTGGTACTAAATAGTTTTTTAAGTAACTATTTAGTGGTAACAAAGGTCCTTCTGGATGAAGAGCACGATCAGCCATTGCATTCCAATGATACTGACTCAATACATTTGGAAACATTCCTGGGTTTAAATAATCTGGTTCACTTAAAATAAATTATTATTACATGCATTAATAGAATAAACTGAATGTAAAAAATATATACATTATTTATATATTCAATCTTAAATGAACATCTAATTTAATTTATTTTTCAAAATTAAAATATTGAAACAAGAAAAAAAAAAATTACTACTAAATTATATTTATTTATTTCTTACCCATCAGAAATAGTCATAGAGTCTATAAACTCATCTAAAACATCTAATTTCTGTTTATCCACAATATTCTCTAGTGTTTTAATAGGTCTTTTTTCAATAGTCCGTAAGTCATGAATGTAAGGCAATTCTAAATGTACCAAGCCCTGTTTAATAAAAATTTAAAATATTTATATTAATTATTTTTAGAAAAATTAAATAATAAAACAGAAAATGATGATTTACCCAGATATCATCTTCAACTAGTCTAGGAAAAAGTATACCCATTTTGGCAAGGTTGTTATTCGCATGAACTTTCCGCACAATGGCAGCATAATCTTTTTCAGCCATTGCTTGAACAAAACTGTAAAATAATGTGGCACTTTCCTAAAAAAGAGAAAAAAGAAAAAAAATATATATAATGTAAATATACCAAATAACTTAAAATACTTACAGATTCTGAAGGCACTATTATTCGAGATCCATGTCCACTCCAATACTCAAGTTTTACTTCACTTTTTAGGATAAATCCATATATCATCATTCCTCTTTGACTACCAGAATATTTCATAGCAGCTTCATCTTCATCTACAATAATTGATATATTAATTAAAATATTTATTTTACGTTTTATACACTATTCTCCAACTTTACATACCAGAAAATGGTATATATTTTCCTCCAAATAGGTAACCATTAATAATTTGGTCTGATTCAATTTCATTCCTATGCATATCAATTTTTACATTTTCTTTAACAACATTTGTTACATTACGAGATTTAGAAGTAGTATCTTCTCCTAGTATATCTTCAATATCATTGAGTACATTAGAAGAATCATCATCAACAGCTTGCATCTTCCATGAACCAAGCTTAACATCAGCATTTACCTAAAAGTAAATATTTATTATTATGCTTTATACCTACAATCTTTTTAAAATAATTGTGATAACATATTATGTGTATTACCTTTACATATTCGGCACAACCCATACTCAATCCAGCCCATTCTAATTCAAATGACCAGGCTACTGGCCTAGTTGGTGGTGGAATATAGAATCTTCTAGTTTCGATAAAATCATTTATTTGTTCATATTGTCCATTAACCTTAGATAATTTTATAATATTTTTAAATTGATAAGTAATAGTGGCATGTTCTCATTTAATGTTAAAATTAAATACCTCATTAAGTATTGATAAAACAAACTTCTCACTTGGTGAAATATTTTTTTTCTGCCAAGACTTATCCAGAATAGGATTTTCTCCTCTACAAAAGATAGATATATTTTTATGTTTAATCTTGATATTATTTTTTTACATTATATAAATATTAAAAAATTTTACACAAATAAAAGATGTAAATTTTCATATCTTTTTAATTCACTTGCTATAACATCAGAATCATATTGATCAATACTTTCAGCATCTTCCTTAAAATTGTTGAATACAACTAAAAATACTCTAGCAGCTAATTCTCTGGAATATAAATTTTTTTTAGACAACAAATTATTAAAAATAATATTATAATGTTCTCTTCCAAACTAACCCTACTTCTCTTTGAATAAAATTTAAGGCCACATGAAGAGCTTCAATCCAATTGCATACATAAGAGGTGGATGATATGTTATCTATATATTTTACCATTTCCCAATCAGGCACCAGTAGATGTTCATGATATAATTTTATGAAATCCAAATTCACAGGATTATCCGTTTCATCTCCCATGGTGATAATACCGATTTCATCCTTTGGTTGCATAAATATCTGTTGGATAAAAAAATTGAAACATTTTTCAATTTACTTATTACATATTCAATAAACACATTACTTTTATATTATTACCTTTTTTTCAACAAGGGTTTTTATAGCATATTTTGCTTTATCTATGAAAGGTTCATCATCTAATGAATTTTGTTCTAAACTTGTAGAACCGACATTGGTCACTATCACCAATATATTCTATAAAATAAATATTTTTATTGTAATGATAAACGGTATGATAAATAATATATTTATTATCATGCAAAAATATTGTATCTAACCTTATCTTTTTTTGGCGGCATTTTGTTTCTAGAAAATTTTTTATTTACACCACTCACTTAAGATAATGAAGTACTAAAAACATTTATAAACGTCTTATACTTGAAACTGTAGAGACCAAAATCAGTTAATATTGTTATACGAACTGATTGTTATTCTTGTTAGTGCAGTATACTCACTATGCGCCGGTGTTTTGCGAGTTTGTGCACGTTTCGCAAAGTAACACAAGAATTCATAAGGGGGATGATCACAGAAGCAGCGCCGCGACATGCTGTGATATCATGATATGTTTCGCGATTTTTTTCATGTTTACTGCCGGTAAACTGGGTCGCTGATTCGTCGATTTCTAAAAAGGAGCCTATCACTAACAGTCTACACTAGTAATAAACACATATAGCGTAGCACAGCGCTGAGCGTACTACCTAAGTATATACGGGCCACGGGGTGGTGCTTATTTTGAATATGAAATCTATGGCTAGCTATAGGTATACCTATAATGATAGATCGCATAAATACATATCTATACAAAATTAAATATAAAATACATATTAAATATTAAATACGTATCCCTTATATATACCGGCGTGAAGTCCAAACAAATGATGATGAACGACGAAACAACGAGCGCCGAGCACGTTAGCCGGCTTAGTCCTCTGTCGGGTGTCGAGCTGAGCGGTGTTGATTGCAGAGGAGAGGTGAAGTCCGTGGCGTTTTGTTTTTTCTTGCCAATAGCTATGAAAAACAACTGAAAGTGAGAAATTTTGACTTTCATTTTTTTTTTTTTTTTTTTTTTTTTTTTTTTTTTTTTTTTTTTTTTTTTTTTTTTTTTTTTTTTTTTT
>UXGD01006180.1:0-12983 GCA_900474315.1 Torymus auratus
GGCAAACACGAGATGTGGGCTGGCCAATTTTACTCCCGTGGAGCGTATACTATTTTTCACCATACTCGGGCCGAAAATACCACATTCGCGATTTTGAGCCGAGAGCGAAAGTGACACTTTCGGCTAGGGTATGGGAAAAGGTAAATTCGGATAGGGTAAATCGTATAGGTATACGCACCATGCGGTCTAGGGCGTTCTTTACCTTTACTCCCTAGGTGTGTAAATATACTAATTTGATGTGCGTAATATACTATTATTGTTACAAACTTTAATGCTTTAACCGACTAGGTGTGGCAGTAATGGCCTGAACTTTTTAAATTATAAATCTATAGGTAAAGCTGACACTATAGGTACCTACTTAAATTCGCTTGCACTACGTAGGCGTTGACACAGTGACACTAGACGAAAAGACTATATACCAATCTTCGCTTTCGTTCCAATTGCAACATTGACATATATATAGGTATGACTTTTAAACGTTTTGCACATCTTTATCCCCTGCTGCGTCGGGGATTCTGCCCCTTCCGTTGGAGGGACTCAAAGGCCTTCTATCTTTGTTTTAGAGCCGCCAGCAGTCCAGCACAGGAAATTCCAGAATTTCAAATATCCCGCCAATTAGTTTAAAGCAGAATTTGTTGATGGCCAACGAGCTATGTTTCAAAATGAAAGATTTGAAAAAATTTTTTCAACCGTGGCAACCTTGTATTCTACTATAAGCTAATGGATGCGTTCGATTGTTCCGTTTTCAAATGTTTTTAAACGCACCCATTGGCTCTAGAATGCATCGTTGCCACAATCGAACAAATTTTTCATTTCGGAGTACTGTACCCTTGAGTCCACATTACATGCCGAATGCCGTATGCCGTATGAGGAAGTACCTGTAGATTTCTTCGCTGATTGGTTGAGCTTTACCAGTGAGCCAATCAGCGGATGAGTCTACGGGTATTAAGCTCATACGGCATACGCATACGGCATTCGGCATGCAATGTGGATTCAGTGTCAAGCTGGAATTGATCACGGTCAGCACGCGCCCGCCAGTGTATGAAAAAGAACACTCTGTGTCTACTCTGTCACGCTATTGGAGTATTGGACTCAATTGGAGTCACAGTGTGAGTGTCACACCTTCACACCCTTTCATCAACGACAACGATTCAACATTCAATGTTGGCGGTTTTTGTCGGTCGAAGACAGTCATAAAAAAGTAATTTTACGGTTATATGACATGATGCATGTGCATGTTCGATGAGACTTGTGGTCGCGGTCGGTGCCAAAAACTGCCAACATAACCACCACAACAAGAAGAAGAAGAAGAGGGGGGAAAAAGCACATCGGTAAAACGCAAATGGCGGATGCTCTTCCACGCCGAAGACTCCGTTTAATTTCGTATTTCGTATTCGCTTTACAGAGCAAGTACTAATTTGTTTATTTTGGTGAGCTTCATTTATAAACTACGGCGACTGGCGTTGTCATTACAAAGAAACGGTAGTCTCAAGGCGTCGGCCTTACACCGCTAACATAAAAATGGATAAGGAACCTCCTAAAACACATGATGGTAAATTTCCTGAATGTCTATATGTCTTGACGTAATAGGCGCGTTTGTAGATTGATTTACATTGTAATTTAATTATTTTGTTTCTTCGAGTTTTCACTTTCACTAAAATTGCGAAATCCTGCATTACTCTTTTGTAACATTTACAAAGCTATGTAGTTTCGGTTTCCAGTATTATTTACCTTGCAAGCGATCAATTGTACTTTTAGGTTATAGAATTTAATTATCCGATGGTTGTGTTTTAATTGCGTATCGATTTAAATTGATTTAAATATTATGTTTTAGCCATCGAAGCACATATTCGAGAGATTCAAGAAAAGAAAAAGAATGTTCAAAATAATGTAACTGTAGATGAACAAGTTGCTTTAGGAAAGACAGGATTTTATGATCAGGATATTTATGATGGGACTAATAACAAATTTGATGGATATGTTACATCCATTGCTGCAAATGATGAAGTCGATGTAAGTACTATATACTTTATGCAAGTTAAAACAATAATATAATAAATTTATTATTTATATTTTCTAATCATTCACAGGATGAGGAGTATGAACCCAGTACATTTAGTACGAATAAAAGGGGCTTTAATGCTCCAGCTGCTTTACTCAATGATGTGGCTCAGGTAAGCAAAAATTTATTAGCATGGTAGAACTACTGTGATTTATTAATTGAAATATTTATTGTATGAAATTTTTAGAGTGAAAAGGACTATGATCCTTTTGCCGATAGAAGACGACCTACTATTGCAGATAGAGAAGACGAGTACAGACAAAAAAGGCGATGGATGGTTATTTCTCCAGAGCGTGTTGATCCATTTGCAGAAGGTTAGTAATAATTTCATTATTCTACATATTTAAAATATGCAGGTAGTATTTAATCATAATTAAGTTATTTAAAAGATTCAATGTTCTTTAATTCAATTAAATAATTTTATGAATTTTTCATTTATGAACCATTCATAAAACAAGTATTTTCAAAAGTTTAAATATGAATATGAAATTAGAGAATATTTGATGTATTGGTGCTTTTATTTCTCAGTTTTTGTACGGAATAATTAAAATTAAAAATTCAAGACTTTTCAAATCACATACGGTTCTTATCTAATTCTTTGTATCTTATGCTTTCATTCATTAAATTAATAATGAAATTAAAATTTTGAATGTATTATTTTTTTGCTGAGCAACATAAAAATTCAGATTCTTTAATTGCATCATCTCCGAATTTGATTCAAAACTTCAAGAGTTTTCAAAGTGCCAATTTTGTCAATGATTTATTTTAATAGATATATCTATTATTCAGTACAAGAACTGTTTTGTATGTTATTTGATTAGAAACTTTTGTTTGAAATACTTGAAAATGTATATATTTCTTGTGTGTATTTTAATTATCAGAGTACCAATTGTATATTTCTGCAATTAGGTAAAGATAAATATCTCAATTCTTTATTAAAATGTCTTTCTGACACCTGAAAAAATTATATTTTATTAATCCTTACAACATTAAAGTATTCATAAATTATTTTCGAAATTGCTAATGACATTATCTAAAAACATTTGGTATCATTATGATTTGAATTACATTAGTATGGAAAGATTTTTATGTTTGTCTTTCAATATTAAAATAAAATATAATCTACACAAAAAATTGCACTCTTCATCCACAGTGATGAGCAATGTGTAACATAGGTATAAGAAATAAAGCAACATACTTAAAATAGTTGTAATGCAGTTGGATGACAGAATAAAGGATGTATGCAATCATTACGTTGGTTTGAATGTGTATGCATGTGTTTCTTCCAAGTACATACTAATTCCTGCGTTTTTTTCCAATCTTAGTGTCGGTCCACGCATTTGGAATCATCTGCATACCCTGGATACTAAGTCGAAGGTTATACGACTAAGTTGTGAAATTTTTCCCATTAAACCTGTTAATAAAATTATGTAGATAAAAGTTTTCTATTTTTCAATTTGCTATTAAAGATAAATTAGCAAATGGTAATTACATCAAATATTTCTTTAGTTATTATTATGAAAAAATTAAAATTTAAAACATTAGAAAATTATACTTTTTTAAAAGGAATTGTATAACTATATTATTACTTAATGCTACTATTATATAGTTATGGTTTATTAAAGTTTATTATAAAGATTTTAAAATTATTTTAGTAACTAGTCAGATAACTGCTTTAAAATGATATTCTTTTGAAATTGAGAATTTTTATCGAAACATACAGGTTTAAGTACCACCCTTTAAATCAGTATGAATGGTTTGTGTGCATATATTATTAATAATAACGAAATCAGAATTGAATTTTAGATGTCAAGTATTTTACAAACTGGATGACATGAGCAGGACAGTGCTTCCTGTGGCATCAGAACTCCACGTACGTATATTGTATGCCAGCTACTGATACAACTATTTTACCTGCTTTACAATTTGAGTTAGGATTTCTTCTTATCTAAAACTTTATTGTATTCTTCAAGCGGGTAAGATTTTTAAGTTGATTCAGTAGCTTCTTCTTAGAATATTTTTAATGTTCTAAGGGCATAATGTAGAGATTTACCTCAAACCGAATAGGAGTTTTCAATTTGACAAAATAAAAAATATCGTCAGTTTTTTTGCTCAAGTTTCTAATAGTTGCGCTTTGCGTGACGTTTGTTTCATGATTGCAGGTGGAAAAACTCCAGATGTCGGTTCACGGACATACACGGAGATTATGAAAGAGCAATTCTTAAAAGGAGAAGAATCACAGGTAATTGATATTTAACAATACATGTATGTCAGAATTTTTTAAAATTTGTTTTAACTTTGAGAACAAATTTATAATAATTAAAAATTATTTTATGATGTATGTATTCCTTGTATTTATAGACAATCGACAAACAATGTTACTTGCTAAAATGGAATTATAATAAAAGAAAATATTATTGTTCTAATAATAATGAAAATTTGTTAAATGATTCAATTCCTTGTTGAATTATGTTCAAATAAAATTAAAGTATTTTATCCAATGCTTTTTTTTTTTTTTTTAGTTGAGGAAGACAATAGCTGAGAAAGCAAAAGACGGTACATTAAAAACAAATGGAGAACCTAAACCAGCACCAAAAAAGCGAGGTCGTTGGGATCAAACTGAGGACACTCCAACTCCTAAAAAACCAGCTATTGGTACAGTAACAACACCAACTTCTTGGGATAATGCAGATGTAAGTACTTTTTTGATCTTTATAAAAATTCTTGTTATCATTTCCAATTCTTTATTTAGATCTAATAATATAATAAAAATATATAATATTGCTCATGATTGTGAGTCAATATAGCAGTTGATGAATATTAAATTTTTCAAAAACATTTCTATAGACAACACCTGCTGCAGTTCGGTGGGATGAAACACCTGGTCATGGTAAAGGAGGTGAGACTCCTGGGGCTACCCCAGGTCAAAGTACTAGAATGTGGGAAGCTACTCCTGGGCATGCAACTCCAGGTGCTACTACTCCTGGCAGAGAAACACCACATGACAAAATCGCTTCTAGTCGCAGAAATAGATGGGATGAAACACCCAAAACAGAAAGAGGTATCATTCATCATTAAAGTCTTCATTTATCAATTTTCGAATCAAACTTCAAAATGATTTCCAATGATTTCCAAAATAATACATTTATTAAATTTAATACATAAAATAGAGACACCTGGACATGGCAGTGGATGGGCTGAGACTCCTAGAACTGACAGAGTTGCTGGAGACCTCATTCAAGAAACACCAACTCCTTCAGCTAGCAAACGTAGAAGTCGATGGGATGAAACTCCATCAACACAAACCCCTGGATCTATGACACCCCAAACGCCGGCAACACCTCTCACTACACCACATCAAACCACTATTTTAACACCTAGTGGTACAACACCAACAGGTCCAAAAGCTATGGGAATGGCCACACCTACACCTGGTCATTTGATGTCTATGACGCCTGAACAACTTCAGGCATATAGATGGGAAAGGGAAATAGATGAAAGAAATCGACCTTTATCGGACGATGAATTAGATGCTATGTTCCCTCCTGGTTATAAAGTTTTACAACCTCCTGCAGGTAAAGTTCACTACAAACTACTTAATACATATTTTTAAAAATATAAAAATGCTACATAATCGCTATTCTTAATTAATTTTTTTTTATATAGGATACGTACCTATACGAACACCGGCAAGAAAGTTAACAGCAACACCAACACCTATTGCTAGAACACCTCAAGGCTTCTTTATTCAACAAGAAGATAAAAATGCAAAATTAATAGACAGTCAACCAAAAGGAAATCTACCTTTCATGAAACCGGAAGACGCTCAATATTTTGACAAGTTATTAGTTGATGTAGATGAAGAATCGCTTAGTCCAGAAGAAAAAAATGAACGAAAAATCATGAAATTATTACTGAAAATAAAAAATGGAACTCCTCCTATGCGAAAAGCTGCCTTACGACAAATAACAGATAAAGCTAGAGAATTTGGCGCGGGTCCTTTATTTAATCAAATATTACCTCTTCTTATGTCGCCCACATTAGAAGATCAAGAAAGACATTTACTCGTCAAAGTTATTGATCGTATTTTATACAAATTAGACGATTTAGTGAGACCATACGTCCACAAGGTATGTTTTCAAATCTGTAAAAATATACTTATTTTTTTTAAGTGATCTTCATTTAACAAATACTAAATTTTAAAAATAAATTTTAGATTCTCGTTGTTATTGAACCATTACTAATTGATGAAGATTACTATGCACGTGTGGAAGGTAGAGAAATTATCTCCAATTTGGCCAAAGCCGCGGGTCTTGCCACTATGATTTCAACAATGAGACCTGATATTGATAATATTGACGAGTATGTCAGAAACACAACAGCTAGGGCTTTTGCTGTTGTTGCTTCTGCTTTAGGTATTCCATCGCTTTTACCTTTCCTAAAGGCTGTGTGTAGAAGTAAAAAGTCATGGCAAGCCCGACACACTGGTATTAAAATTGTCCAACAGATTGCTATTCTTATGGGTTGTGCGATATTGCCACATTTGAAAAGTTTAGTAGAAATTATTGAACACGGTAAGAACAATTTTATAGTTTATTTTATATTATTTATGTACATTTTTTAAACAATAAGTTTACTCTTATTTTTAATGGTTTTTATTTTAAAGGTCTGGTAGATGAACAGCAAAAAGTTCGTACAATCACAGCTTTAGCTATTGCAGCTTTAGCTGAAGCAGCTACTCCGTATGGTATTGAAAGTTTTGATTCCGTTTTGAAACCGCTCTGGAAAGGTATTCGTACGCATAGAGGCAAAGGTTTAGCTGCTTTCCTAAAAGCTATTGGTTATTTGATTCCTCTTATGGACGCCGAATACGCTAACTACTATACTCGTGAAGTAATGTTAATTTTGATTCGAGAGTTTCAGTCTCCAGACGAGGAAATGAAAAAAATTGTATTAAAGGTAAAATTTAAAGATATTAAATTACTTGTACATTTTATAATGATTCACTGCAAATCTTTTCATTAAATTATTTATATGTTTTCTAATTATTACAGGTCGTAAAACAATGTTGTGGGACAGATGGTGTGGAAGCCCAATATATAAAAGATGAAATTTTACCGCATTTTTTCAAACATTTCTGGAATCATAGAATGGCTTTAGATAGAAGAAATTATAGACAGGTAAATAAATTAATAAATCTTATGAAATAATACGATTCTATCATAAATTTAAACTTATTTACACAATTTATCTTTTTTCATAGCTTGTAGATACAACTGTTGAAATCGCCAACAAAGTCGGAGCTTCAGAAATTATTAATAGAGTTGTTGATGATCTGAAGGATGAAAATGAACAATACAGAAAAATGGTGATGGAAACGATAGAAAAAATTATGGGTAATTTAGGAGCTGCTGATGTTGACTCGCGTCTTGAAGAACAGCTTATCGATGGTATTCTTTATGCTTTCCAGGAGCAGACAACTGAGGTAAATATTATCGCGTTTGTTTATAGTAGACGTAAATTATTACAACATGAATTATTCAATATTATTTTTTTTTAGGATGTAGTAATGTTGAACGGTTTTGGTACAATAGTAAATACATTAGCTAAAAGAGTAAAAGCTTACTTACCGCAAATATGTGGTACGATATTGTGGAGGCTAAATAACAAATCTGCAAAAGTAAGACAGCAGGCTGCTGATTTAATTTCCAGAATTGCTGTTGTCATGAAAACATGCCAAGAGGTAGATTAATGTTTTTAATTCTATAGCATTTAACTATTTAGCTATTAATGTTAATATTAATCCATGAATATTAATTAATAAATTTTTCAGGAAAAACTTATGGGTCATTTAGGAGTTGTGCTTTATGAATATTTGGGAGAAGAGTATCCTGAAGTACTGGGCAGTATATTAGGTGCTCTTAAGGCTATTGTAAATGTCATTGGTATGACAAAAATGACACCTCCTATCAAAGACTTACTTCCTAGATTAACGCCAATTTTGAAAAATAGGCACGAAAAGGTAACGATATTTTTAACTATTTCTTAAAAAAAAAAAAAATCAGGTCTCATTTAAAATTTTTATTCTTTCAGGTACAAGAAAATTGCATTGATTTAGTCGGTAGGATAGCTGATAGGGGACCTGAATATGTATCGGCTCGTGAATGGATGAGAATTTGTTTTGAACTTTTGGAATTGTTAAAAGCTCACAAAAAGGCTATTAGACGAGCAACTGTAAACACATTTGGTTACATTGCAAAAGCTATTGGGTATGTTAATGATTGCGATAATAATTAATAAAATTGAAATTTAAAAATATCGCAGGGGAAAAAAATTAATTTGATGTTATTCTTTGTAGACCTCACGATGTTTTGGCAACTCTATTAAATAATCTCAAAGTGCAAGAACGACAAAATCGTGTTTGTACAACAGTAGCTATTGCTATCGTCGCGGAAACTTGCAGTCCGTTCACAGTACTACCAGCACTTATGAATGAATACAGAGTTCCAGAACTTAATGTACAAAATGGTGTTCTTAAATCATTATCGTTCCTATTCGAATACATTGGAGAAATGGGCAAAGATTACATTTATGCCGTTAGTCCTCTCCTTGAAGATGCTTTAATGGATAGGTTGGTGTTATAGAATATATTTTTGAAATTTTTATTTTTAAGATGATTTCTATATCACTTAAATCATTTTTTTTTTCAGGGATCTTGTTCATAGACAGACAGCCTGTGCAGCCATTAAACATATGGCTTTGGGTGTCTATGGTTTTGGATGTGAAGATGCATTAGTTCATCTTTTGAATTACGTATGGCCAAATGTATTCGAAACATCGCCACATTTAGTACAAGCATTTATGGATGCTGTTGACGGATTGAGAGTATCGTTAGGACCGCTTGAAATTCTTTATTATGCATCACAAGTATGTATACATTTAACATAATGTAAGAAAATATAATATTTTTAATTTATATATTCATTAAAATTTTTTTAGGGATTATTTCATCCTGCAAGAAAAGTGCGCGACGTATATTGGAAAATTTATAATTCGCTTTATATTGGAGGACAAGATGCTCTTGTTGCTGGATATCCGAGAATAACGAATGATCCAAAGAATCAGTATCTTAGATATGAGCTGGATTATGTTTTGTAATTAATTTTTATTTTGTATGCAAATCTACGACGTTATCGATAATTGTGTTACAGACTAGAGAATTATTTGTAAACATCTAAAATACCGTCTGTAGAATAAGGTATTTATTATATCTGGAATCAATTAGATAACATAAGTAAAATAGAAACTAGTTTTTCCTGATAAATTTCACGTGTATGCCTATAAGTTTTATGTAAAAAATACTTCTCTATGATAAAATAAAAGCGTTTTTTGTAATTATCTTAATTATAAATTTCTTAAAAGTACTTGAGCTGTTTAATTTTTAATAAATATTTATTTCATATTGTATATATAAATCGCTTTCTATTAGTTAACAACCTATACACTTAATTATTATAGAAAATATATTTTTATTTCAATTAGATATAAATTAAAAAGGTTATTTTTGTTAAATTTGAAAACAGAAATGATTTGTAATTTAGTTAAATGATGTATATATAAATGAAACTTTTGCATATTATTAAATTTTTTTTCATTTATATTTGAAAAACTTTAAAACTAAAAATCATCGATGTAATTGTCATACTATCTGTGGTTTGGAAAGGAACAATTTCAAAACACAGTAAGTGTTTACATTGAGCAAGTGAAGGTCAAATATTTATGAAACATTCGTCTAACTTGAAAAGGTAGATCGTGAATATCCATTGCTGCGGGCAGAAAATTTAATTGTCTTATTTCTGTAATTTAATCGTTTGGTTTAAAAAATTAAATATGGAAGTGGAAAGACTCCAGGGCGTCCTTCAAGACGCAGGAATCGATGTGGATTTAAAAACACTGCAGACTCCTACAGAAGAATTTATGACAGATTTAGTGATAAAATATTTAAAAAAATTTTATTTCGATGGAGACGAAATATCTCAGGTAATATAATTTTATTCTCCTGAATTAATGTATTAAAAAAGATTCAAAATTTATCACAAGTCAATTTTATATAGCCAACGCCAGAACAACTTGGTCGTATTTATTGTGAAGAATCAGCTTTAAATGCAATAAAGGCTATTAATTTGCATGCTGCTCTAGCTTCAATATGCGAAGAAATTTTTTTAAAAGATCTTACTATTACGGATATTATAAGTCCAGGTATCTCATTTGAAAGTGTATTTTGATAAACGCAACTATATTTCGGTATAAAAATAAATATTGTTAATGTAAAAGTGTGCATGTGGATGTGTGTAATAGTACATTGTGTAACAAGCGGAGAAAATGAGCTGTTTTCAAGCGTTATTCTTCAAATAAATCATATTTCACGGAGTAATTGATCATAATTTCTACTTTAGTATTATTATCATTAAATAATATTAAACCTACTCAATTATCAACTGATCAGGAGAATGTCACACTCGTGATAAAGGGATCTTTTCCGAAAAACAAGTTATTAAACATTAAAAAAAGTAGAAGTATTGAACATTAAAAACAAAATTATTAATATTTTCAACTTAAATATAATTGATATAAAAAGAGCGTACTTATTTGAAGTAAAATATTAACAATATAATCATTTTTAACTGTGATGTACACGACTCGGAATGTGCGATTTTATACCTGACTTTTATCCATGAAAAAAGGCCCGTTTCATGCACGTGTTGATAAAACATAATGTGTGCAGTATTATATATAAATAATTTATGCAGAAAAAGTTTTAACATGAATTAGTGCTACATATTTTCAAATCGGTGTTATTATTTTCTATTATGTTACAGGATTTAAGAAATCATGTAAACGAATCAATGTGCTATTTAATTTTTTTATTTACGTAAGAAACAAAAAAATGGAAAATGAACATCTGTTTTTGGAACTGGACGACAGAGAAAAAGAAATGTTCGATATGATAGACGGGAAGGAAGGAGCTATAGCTAAGATAGGATCTATTATTCATGAACATGAAACTAAATTAGAATCTATAAAAAGTGTAAGATTTTATTTATATAATATACCTGCCAAAATAATTCTTATATAGATTTCATTTTAAAATTCACACTGGAACTTTGGACGGATTTGTGTTTAAAATCCTGTGCTTACTCCTAAACCATAAATCAGTATAAAATTCATATAAATTTATATGTAAAAGCAGATAATTATTATAATTATTATAATATAAACTTATAATTATTAATAAAGAAATCACCAGTTTTCATATGCTGCTCTATACAGTTGTATTCATTAATATTTTATATTTACTGTAGATAAAAACAGAAATAGTAAATTTGCAATCACACATGGAAAAGAGTGACAAAACGAAAAAAAAATTGCAGCAGCATGCTGACGATGTCACCGCAAAATATCAAGAAAAACTTCAGAAGTGTAATGCTTTGAAAATAAAAGCTCATGAGGTGATTGATTTTTATATTAATTAATTTTTTATTGCACACAATCATCATTTAATTAATTTTTTTTTCAAAACAATAGTATCTATCTATATACATATATAAAAAAATTTGTTAAATACTAATATTTTTCTCTTATTATTTACACGATTTTAATTTCAGTTTTCAAAAATCTAAGTGTGTACAAAGTTTGATATAAAATATTCGTTGTATTAGATATAGATTACTTCCGGTATATATTAATGATACGCGATAACATGCGGCAACATTTTTATTATGTTATTGGTAGTTATAATATTGTTTAAATCAATTTATTTCTTAACATAGAATTTATATATTTACATTGACTCTTACAGTTGCATAAAAATAATACAGATTTGAAAAATAAAATCGTGTCGGCTCCTGAAGAATATATAACTCGCACAAATAATCTAAAAAAACTGTTAGAAGAAAAAATGGAAGAAAGACAAAATTTGAGTGACTGTATAAATCGCAAAAAGCTTCAAATTCACAATAATGAATTAGCTCAAGCAGAAGTTTCAAAGTGTCATAAAAAAATTATCAATATAGGCGAGCATATGCAGAAATTAAAGTAAATTTACGTTTATACTTTATATTATTGAATTCGTATTAAGTCATTCTTACTATGATTTCTGGGTTTGTTAATAATTAACTGATTGAAAATCTTAACGTGTTAATTTTTGTTAAATTTATTGTATAAATTTACTTCGTTTTATATGCATAGACCCAATTAAGAAGTATAGACTGTGGGTTTATGTCTATATGTCTATGTTTATATGAGTTGAGGGTGTCGAAACTAAAAGAACATGCCTACCTATAACGTACTCTATTAACTAAATACGTTATGTCTTTTTCGTTTGCGCGCCTTATATTATATTTATTTAAAATATATTATTTTTCTATTCCTAGAGAAACTGATTTAGAAATTAATGATACTAAAAAACATGTGGATGAATTAAAAGAAGAAATTATATTACTAGAAAAGAGGCCAAGTAGCTTGAAAGATGATTCTAATAAATTTGTATCAATAGAAGAAAATCAAAAACTCTTATCAGAATTACACAATATGGAATCAGAAAAACTTAGGTGATCTTATAAACATTACTATATTAAATTTCTTATAATGTCTGCCATATAGGGTGCGTTCGATTTTTAGGGTTTGTTACGTCGTCATTCGTTTCGTAGCTCATGACAAAAGTGGCTAAGTCCACTTTTAGAAAAAATTGAGGTAGACCCAGATTCGTATTTTTTTGACTATTTTTTATCATTTTTAAAAATAAAATCATAAAATTTCGTATATTTTCATTTTGGCTCTTGCATGTTTGAAAACAGCTGCAAATCAAAAAATCTCCACGTCCATTGTATGCGCATACCAAAAATCAAGTTCAATATGTTAT
>UXGD01006181.1:0-12983 GCA_900474315.1 Torymus auratus
CTCTCTCTCTCTCTCTCTCTCTCTCTCTCTCTCTCTCTCTCTCTCTCTCTCTCTCTCTCTCTCCTTCTCTCTCTCTCCTTCGTCCATATTTTATGATAAATAACGGGCGGACCCGTCGCGCATGCGCACGCGCAGAATTAATGCCCCCCCCCCACTCCATCTGCGGCGCGAGTAAAAATTATTAGCAGCACCGATATAATCCTCGTATACTTCGATGCTCGTTTGGTCGCGACAATGCTCCGTGTGCAAGCTTTAATACGCCGCGTAGATGGTATGTGATTTACGGGAAGAACTTTTTCATGGGTATATAAGTGTGCAGTAAGTGGTTAGATTTGAGGGAAAAAAAAATAGGCGTGTGTAGGGAAATATGGTGTTGTAGTGGTCGACGTGGAGGTTTGATCGTTTAGGGTCGAAAGGTTTATGTAGCGGAGACTTTTATTTTCTAATCAAAATATGTATAGTAGACATTTCGCATATTTCTCATGTGTTCTGAAGAATGTTCATCTAAAAAGAGTTAATACGGTATAGCGTTCGATTGTTAAAATATATAGTTTTTGAATGATAATAACGATACAGTCGTAATACTGTAATACTTCTATGATAATACTGTAATAATACTATGATAATACTATATAATAGCTATAAAGTAATGCTTGCATGATGCAGTGACAATTTTCTTAGTGTGAAAGACTTGAGATAAAAAGGAATTTATTACTGAATTTCAACGAGGTCTATTTATTTATAAACTATACCATTTTTATAAAATAGTCTGCGACGCACTTTTACGATATCAATATTCATTTTCCAGATTAATTAATGGAATCAGAAAAAATAAAGTAGCTAAAAGGTTTTTTACGGAGCAGATTATTATTAAATTTTCACAGCCTCGCATTATGAAATTATTATCTTCATTATTATAATGGAAAAATTATATTGACGCATTTATATACTTAATTTAATAACTTGATTCTCCCTCCTTAACGCTGATTAACATTTCATGGAATCCGACCCATTAAATTCGAAAATTTGGCTCGACTTCTGAAAATAACCCCGCCACGAGTACATCAATATATATATATTAATTAATACGCATGATACATATAATATACGTTACGTATACACACCCTGTAAATAACATCCAATTTATTTTCACATTACATATAATATTATGCACGCCTGTCCAATCCATTTTTATTTCGCCCAATTAATTCACATCACATATTATATATTACACATACATTCGCGCGAAGAATTTTCATCGATCGATAAATAATGCACGCGCGCCCACCCCTACATTCGCACTCATACATGAAGACGTTTATTGACTTTCATTCGCGGCCCGCGAGCCGATAAAATATTTGCCAATGACAATAAAATGCGCGACCGCGTTTGTGTATAAAACACTCACGTTCTCGCGCGAGAATTAAACACGCCGCTTTTTTCCGCCAAGTTTTAAAGCACGCAATATCCAATAACGGTAATTAACCCGATTTTCTCCGTGGGTGCGGCGCCGCCGCCGCTGCCGTGATAAATTCCGCCAGCGCGCGCGCGAGCGCCGTCGTATTTCTCGCGCGGCCAAAAATTTTAGGCTTAATTTAACGACGGGAAAGAGAGCGGGAGGCTGACGTAAATTTTCACGCGCCGCTGAAAATTTTTTCACACTGCGCGCCGGTCTTTTATATTGCCGGCCGCGTGGGCGCGAGTGGAGGGGGGAAAGGTAGTTATTGTTTATTATGGCTGTTAATGTTGGAAGGTGAAAAATTGGGGTGGCGAATACATTTTGCGTGAGGCTGGGAACGGGATGACGTGTCGTGTGGCATGGATGTGGTTTATGAGGCAAAAATATATAGTGTTATTTTTAGCGAACGGGTTTGATGGTTTCTACTTTTCTAGTGTATTGGAAGTACGTTCATTAGGGGACAGGAAGTAAAAGAAAAGGATAAAACGCCTTTTCATGTCAATTACACGTACATTTAATAGCTTTATTACTACAACCACTCTCTATCTTTGAAGAAGAAGTGAAAATTCACGTATTAGAAAAGTAAAATCTCGTCCACTGCGAATAAGTGAATATGCACTTATTTGACAAGTAAATGCTATTTCACTTATTCAATAAGTGAAGAATTTCCCTTATTCAATGAGTACAGAATTCTTTTCACTCATTTAATAAGTGGAGATTTAATATACTGCAAGTGAATACCATTATTGTACAATTACTATAAATATTTAAGCAAATTTCCGAATGATATTACATTATTTTGAAAAATAATAACTTTTTGAGGGAGAGTTATATATATAATGTATATAATAGTTGAATTGAATAAATACTTATTTCAATAACTGATTTATTAAATTTTCATTATTGTAAATGTACAAGAAATCATAAACCTCTCATCGGTCATCGTTTAAGAAAAAAAATCAAGCACTGCGGTTTTTATTGTCTTTTTCAATGGGATAGTCGTTAAAATTGTAAACCCAATATTACTTATATAATTATATGCCTCATTGCATTTCCTTTTTCGGAACATACTTATTATCTGCAGTTCTATTATAATAAAACAGAATACTTATACTTATTCTATAAAACACATTATTTCCAACCGAATAATTAGATCTAACTATTGTGTATATGTATGACTTTACGTTTGTGAAGTAAACGCAATTTCACACACTTATAAAAATCCATCGTCCGACACACTGTCGTTTGACGAATCAATCACATCAACGAGATCCAATTAAATCCCTATCCGTCGAGCTTATTCACCCCCAATCAGCTTCTTACACGCATTCCACCGAACAGCAATACCGATTCCCCTCAAATGCAGCCGCACCAACAAGACACCCAAATTAAGAACCCGATCAGTCCATGCAAATTGTCCCCGCGCGCGCAAAAAACGGCACTCTCTGCCCGTAACCCAAGCGGCCTCGTCACCTCTACCTCGACTGCGCATTAACCGGCGTTGGCGGCAGGTGGGGGACAATTCAATTAAGAATCGGCTATCTCTCCCCTCTGGATGATGGCACTCCGTCACGGAAGCACGCGGCGTGTCGCGCCTCAATTGAATCAGGTTCGAGTATCGCCGATCGAATCCGACTATACGCGATGTACGATACGCGCGCGTTCCGGGCTATACTCTCGCGTGCGCCAGGCGGCGGCTCAGCTGTCCCGAGTCGCTGATATTGAAATCAACGCTCGCGAGGACTGGTTTAGTTTACGATGAGTACCGTGCGGGCTGCGGGTGTATGCTGATTGGGTTATTTCGATTGAGGGTTTTGATTTCGTTGGCAAAGCGAGGCTTTTACTTCTTCTTTTTTCTCTCGGAGAAAGGAAATGAGATAATCTTTGATCCTTGCTATTCGGCGTGATTTGATTGAACTTTGACAACATGGGGATTACGTAGGTGGAAGCAAGAGGGTCTTCATGGAGAAACATTTTTCAGTAAAAAATATTACTCTATTTGATTGTAAATGAGGGCAGAATTTCACATTATCATGAAAGTCGTTAAAATTTGGAGCTAAAATTTTTACGATTTTCGGAATTTTAACTACTTATATTTGTAACAATTTTTACTTGTAGTAATTTTCATGAGAATGCGAGTGTGTTTCTCATTTGCAGTAAACTATAGTTGACAATTTTTAACAACAAATTTTTCACTGTTTTTAGGTATGACCGTTACTCGGGAGAGCCTTATAGTTTCACCATAGGAAAAAATACATCACCTCAAAAACCAAGATTTTATGGCACCAAAATATGTTTTGAGTCGTTAAAAACAGCGTTAGAACATTTTCTTATATTTATATTTGAGATATAACAGTTTTTTCAATGGTGAAGATATAAAATTCTTCGAGATAGTAGATGATATATCTTACATGTAAAAGCGAAGTTTTTGAATATATTGATGATGAATAATTGATACGAATATTGATTTATTTCGCCAAGTAAATTTTATTCCATAAAATTTAATATTCAATAATTGAATATTCACTAACGTATTGAGTAGTAGATTTTTCACTCATTCGCACCAGTGAGCTACTTTTCACTTATTTCCATTTAGACGGTATATACGAAAAGTGAAAAACTCGATTATTTATGTACTCAGCCCCACTTACCCGCGATTCTCATCTTATCGACACCACATATACACGACACCGAAATTACTATTCATTCTTTATTACAAAGAAGAACGACCATCGGTCAATAGTCCGCTAAACGACGACGACATCATACTCAAGGATCAAATCTATAAAAAGCCTTATACGCGCCGCTTTTTACGACTCGCGCCCGAATCACTCTTTTCATGCCGCGCGCAACTTTCTCTCTCTCTCCCTTTTTATGCTAATCGTCAACGCGCTTAATCTTTTTTCATTGGAAATCCTTCCTCCACTTAGTCTCCACTTGAACTGCTATACTATAACACAAGCGTAGCAGCAGCAGCAGCAGTAACAGCAGCAGCATCACTGCGTATCCTTATAATATTTACGAGGCCGACATATTTTAAATTAGCGCGGGCGCGCGCAGCTGCAGCTGCTTTACGAGCGTAGGCAGCTCCGCCTCCGATGAACTCCGCCGCGCGCTGCACCGATGCTCCCGGGCTTTAACGACGCGTACGTACGTCCTCTTCTTTTACTGCAATTCTAACTGCGTAATTTTTATTCCCGCACTTGGACGAGAAGGAGGACACTTTTGCCTTTACAAGCGCGTAAAGTTCCTTCATATGGAAGCCCGAACACGTCCGACAGGCCGTATCCTACCGAAAATTGCGGACGCGCGGGCCGCGCGCAAGCGCTCTGACCTATTTGCCGTAAACACAAGTGTTTTATTTAAATAAAGCTGCGCGGCGGTATCGTCGCCGTGATGGGCTTTGCAAAATTCATTGATATGGCCCCGCGGGGTGAATAGAATTTTCGTTTTTTTCTTTTTATTTCGTCAGTGAAAAAATACGGCGCGGTAGTGCGCGAGGGTGAAAACTCGCCAACGCGCGGTGACTGCTATATTTGTATAATGAATTGTCATTGGCTTTTCGTACTCTCTTTGCTTGTTTTGTTACACAAAGGTATCACGATGTGGATTTCAAAGTAAATATAAAAATCGCATTCGCATATACGCGTAAAAATTAGTTAATAAATCCAGGGTATATGTAGGTACTTTACAAAGAAGTAGTCATACGCGTCCGATGAACCGGGCCCGGTCCATCTCCAAGTACCCCATTTCGCGGGTATTATTGTTTCATAGGGCCATTTCTTCTAGGTCGACCGAGCCATGTATTTCTAGGATGAACTTTAACATTTTACAAGCCATCTCCAGCCGGGTAAAGTGCAAAAATTGACTTTTATGTGGTGAATGAATGATGCGGGCGAACCTCCACAAACTTACAGAACTGTAATCATCTTGCCGCAACGAAAATCCTCTCAAACGTGTATATACGACCCAACGGCTCTTAAATATCATAAATTTCATCAGACAACTTCGTTTTTATTTACATTCACTCTGTGCTCGAAATGTGAGCCAATTAGGCGAGGCGGGTGGCCGCTTATATATAATATATACTCATCGCAGACGAAGGCTTTTTATGCCAATTAACCGCGAGAACGCGCCGTCAACTTTCCGGTTTATCGAATCGAGCGTCGTCTCGTTACATTAGTCGTACGCGCGCTTAGAAAAAGATGAGCTATATTATACGAGTGCGGTTGAGGGAATTATACGGGATTTTAGGGGCAGCGGAGAGCTTTATTGACCTGATTTTAAAGCTACCAGGTTCATGCTTAAAATCATTTTGTTGCTGGAAATTTAATCGTGCGATTGCAGAGTGATTTGTTTAAACTTTATATATTTACTTATATCCATGAAATACAAAATAGAGTGCAAGGAAGCGTGAATTCGATTAGGGATTGTTTGCAGAGGTTTGTTTGTTTTTTTTCACTTATATATTATTATTTTACTTTGTGATTGTTTTTCTGATATTTTCATATAAAATATACTTTTCTATTTATTTATTTATTCCACCATTTTGACTCCGCCTATGAATGAGATCTGAAGTTTGCAATGTTGTAGTGCAGCGAAAATAAAAAAAAATATTTGGATTTTACTTCAAGCTTGTAATAATTAACGTTAATTTTGCCTATAGATTTATTGTTTTATAGTATCAAATAACTTTATAACAAGGCTTGAGATAATAATTGATGTAAAAAATTATTTTCACGATGTAAACTTTTCTTTACACCCAACTACCACTTTACACCCGCGAACGCCATTCAACCATTATAAACCGCACGTAATATAGCCCTGAAATTCCCCTTTCACCTGAAAATACCTCAATCTCCGGTTTTTGCGCAAGCACACAGGCGACGCCACAAATCGCGTTCCGAATTCAGCCGGAACTATTCGCGTCCCAGTAGAGGCAGACAGGCAGGCAGGCAGGCAAGACACACGCTTCTCTCTCACTCTCTCTCCCTCTCTACTCTCCCAAGACTCCCCGACTAATTACCCCCGACGTATTCGCGAATTTTCCGTCCCATCAGCCGACGCGCGCCATCACCCATCCTGAAACTTTAAAGGCGCGCGCGCGCGTGTGCGGATAAACGCGCGCGTGAGCTCGAGAGTTTACGATAAATTAATGATGCGCTATTCTCGAGAGTAATGCGCCCGAGCAAGCGCCGCCGGAGTATCGCTCGCGCGAAAGTTTTGCTTCGGGTACATGTGTGTGTATATATATATACGGCGATAAATCGCCGATGTGAGATGGATTTTTCGAGTTTAATAAGACGGGTACAGGTGGGAGAGGAGGGGAGAGAGGTAGAAATAAACGATCGACGCGGGGATACGTGCCGGAGTTGTTGTGCGCTCGCAGAAATTTGCGGATTGGGTTTCTATACGGACAGGTATATGGATATGCATGCATGCATGTGTGTGCAGTGTCTGGGGGAAAATTCGCTTGAGGAAAAAAAAAAGTGTGGAACAAGGTGCTGGGTGGCGTGTGAGAAATGACTAGAGATCGAAGCGGTGTGTTGTGAGCGAAGCACTTTTTTGGTCTGTTTCTTCGGTTTGTCGGATTCTCGCATAGAAAGTTTATCTCATATGTTGTGTAGAACGTTTTATGTAAAATGATGGAAATTTACTACTTTAAATTTGGAGAGTAGAATGGTATTCTGAAAGGCATATAACCCAATAAATTATGGTTGCCTTAACAAACTAAATTTCTCAGGGCTATATTATCAAATTATCATAACTTAAATTGAAAGTGATACAATTTATATTCTTGAAGAACATATTGTCCACGTTTTCAAATGGGAAAAATGGCGGTCAAGAATAATAAATTATCAAAAATTGGTGTTTTAATACAGGACCTTATGACCCTTCACAAAATATGTCTGAAAAAGAACTATATCATTGCGTATGATTCATTCCGCGTTGACGACCATATATAAATATAAGAAATTTGTTTTATCTGTTATAGACATTCGCAACGTCAGCAAAAAATATTCCTTTTACTACATAAAAAATAAGGGCTCAAGTGCTATTTATACCAAATTTTCTTCATTATTATTCGCATACAATGAAGCTCGTTCCCGGTCACCAGATTCGCCCTCAACTCCACTCCATAAAAAACCGTCTACAACACACTCGCTCCGGCAAATCCTCGCCAATCAAATCACCCAGCCCCAAAGAAACGACATTCATCCGCGCCCAGGGTGCAATCTAATAAGAAGCCCAGCAGCCATCCGTCGCGTATACAACTATAGCTATGCTCCCCCGGTATATTTATGTTTCGGCGGCGTGATGTTTATGCGTCGCTGGAGGGCAAAAACGTGCGGCGGTTCATCCACTTTTCTCTCTACCTTGTCGCTATGGCCTACTTCCGGCTCACAGAACGATCCATATTGCCGTCCCTTCAGTGCCCCACGAGTACAGTGCATATGTGTAAGCTCTCTTGGTGGCCCATTTTTATCACTTATACGCTGGGTCATAGAGCGAGCGAGCGTTGTGTTTTGCTGGCCGCGCGCGAGACGGATTTCGCCAGCGCCACGCTGCCGAGGTCGTTTGTCAATCGATCACGCGGAGAAGTCGGGGACTTCATTTTTAAAAGTAGTGAAGGTGCGGGAGAGCAAAGCTGGTGTACATCATACGCAGGTTTGTGTTGAAAGTTTGGGTTTTATTTTGGTGAGGTTAAATGAGGTAAGGTGTAGGGTTGTTATTGTGATGTATAAGTGTGGCGAGTATTTGGGATGTGTCTTATTCACGCGGGAAAAAAAGCTAAATCTAAGTTGTCTACACCAGTGAAATAAACTGGTTTAGGAACCATTTAAATTATAGTGTAATAAGAAAGGGAAATTAAATTTATGTGCCGCAGTAAGAACAATTTTTGTTTAGAAGTAGAAGCCGATTCAATTTTGATAAAAGGAAAATTGTATTTTTCTTTAATGTTATTTCTATCGAGCTATGTTCTATAATGTTAATCTAATCAATAGTGTGGTAAGTAGAATTAACTTGGCACTTCTGAGGTAAATCAACTGCGTAAAAAGTGGAATTATTTATTTTATTACACGTTAATTTGGAATTTACTGTATATCATCGTGTGTGTGTCAAAGTTCTCCATGTCAAGTCAATTAATAATATTTTTACATACTAAAACTGTTAAAAATTGTTTATATTGTAAAACTGACAAGAATCTGATCAATGAAAAAACAAAAACAACATTTTAAAATTACTCATTATCTCGTGCAAATATTACATAATGTGATCTGTTTATAATTAAGCTCATTAAACTCTTTCCAATTCTATCTATCAATATTTGTACAATGAATACCCGTTTATCATTTCTAAATAACAGCCGAATATGTATACAAATCATCACTTTGAATCCATCCACTCTAATCTCACAGCACACACGAATTAAAAAACAGCGCATAACTAACTATATTTGTCCACGCCAAACATTCATTCAACCTCGATCAAACAATCGGCATATTCAGCGCATACCTGCCGCGCGCATCTAATTCCAATTAATCGGCACTCCACCTTAGATATCACGCTCTCACCTCTAGCGTTAATATTTAACCAGCCACACTTGTTCCCCAATTCCCCCTCCATTCACCAAAACACACATAATCTAACTCACGCTCATTCAACAATTTCCAAACATAAACATCATACTTCCTCGCCTCCCACGCGTCTCCCGAAAACCTCGCAATCGTATTATCAGACTCATAACCGTCACGCCCCAGCAACGCTGCATAATATCCGATTATCTCTCTTATACCAAAACTGCTTCGTCAACACATCCTCTCCGCGTCACTTTACGAACTCGCGTAATACATCGCGCGCTGCGAATAATGCGCGCGCGCGCGTTACTTAGAATAGGGGCGGAGTTTAAATAGCGGTAGATGTAGCGGTAAAGGTGCCGGGCGACTTTTGTGCAGACACTGCGCGCGCGGGTTGTATACCGCCGCCGTCGCCGCGAAATAGTTCGCCGCGTGCGGGTTGAAGTTTCTGCTGAGTATAGCGCGGGGCGAGGAATTAACGCGGGAGACTTGGCCGCGTGCGCGCGCCAAGTTTTTCCGAGTTTCCGGATAGAGTCGCGCGGCTGGTATAGTAGCAGTCTAGACGCGCACTGTTGTCGTGATTTTTACGGGTGACTGGGTTCCGAGCTGGCTGATTAATTTTCGCTCGAGCTGTGGGTGTTCTTCCGTTTTTTTTTTTTTTTTTTCGTTTTTAAGGTCGCTAATGAGATTGGCGGGTTTTATAAACACGAGGGAAAGCTTTAGTTAAGTGGGTAGGATTAACGGGGCGCGATATATGTGTGGGGTGTGAATAATATTGGTAATTTGATTGAAAAATTGATCGCTGAAAGCTATATCGTTAGAACAATTTTGAGTTAGTATGTCTTGCCATAATTTGCTGCAACTACTCGTCCGCGTGTAGCTCTTATACAGCGTCTCAACGTATTGCGCTGCAGGTGTTCATGAAAGTTTTTTACGATTTATAATTACCTTTCGGCGAATAGGTAGAAAATTGATGCGTGTATTGAGGATTATATATATATATAGGTATAACAGCACGGGAAATAACGGAAAACTAAACAGTAATCACGCTAATTAATACTTAGCTTTACTCGATAACGCTTCATATTTTATTACTACTCGCGCGCGTCGCACCATTTCAGATGTTTCGTAAATGGATGATTTTGAGATCAAACGAGTGAAGATATTAGAAAAGATGGATGTTATTTATATGATTACGAGATAAGGTTTCGCGAAAAATTTTGAGACATGTCTAAACTATCAAATAGGGATAATATTAAATAAATTATTGATTTAAAAATCATTAATTTTATTGCTGTATTCTTATACGGTAAAATCTATGTAATACCTGCGCTTTCCCGATCAATCATACAGTCACGCTAAAAATATAAATAATACATTGTGGGCTAAAAATTTGTAAACGAAAACTCACGACCACAGCGGCAACCGCTACGCAGATCCTCGCAAAAAAAACACCCCCCAAAGATACATGAATAACGCAACAACCGCTTCGCCGAAGATTTATTTACAGCGACCGCAGAGCCGTCGCACGCCCCGCAAAAACTCCGCAAACCCGCCAGCTTAGAAACTCCCTTTCGAAAAAGCACGCGCGCAAGTTTTACTGCCCCGCGGTATAAGATTAATTCATAAAACGGCCGAACGCCGACCCCGTGACTCGCTTTATTTCGCGGCACTTAAGACGCGCTAAAAGTGCGACGGCGTCGTCGTTTTCCCTCGTAAAAAGAGTAAGAAGTCGCGCGTTCGAAGCGAGGGAGAGCAGAGAAGTTGCGCGCGCGCGCGCGGTCAAGTGATTACGACGGGATAAAATGCCCCCACGGCGTTTATTGTCTCGGCGCTGGCAGAGTGTGTATAGCTATGTGAGTGCGAGCGGAAGCTTTACGCGCGCTCGCGCTTTTATTCCGGCGATAATGCGGCACAGCTCCCCCTGAATACGTGTAAACGAAAGAGAGAGAGAGACAGAGCCTTTGTCGCGTGGTAAATCTTGGACGGGGAAAAAGTCTTTCCCGCGCTGTTTGCACGGTTTCCAGAATGAGCTCAAAATTTTTCGTCGAAGGTGTAATGTAAAATTCGTCATTGGATGCCAGAGATATAGAGAGAGCGATGATTATTAAAGGCGCTCGAATATATAACGAATGAATATTGTAATATATCAATAAGGAAATAAAAGCCCGATTTAATTTGTACGGCAAACAAGGGGGCCGTAACATCGCGCAATAACGCTTGGTTCTCGTTTCCAACCTATATATACGCCGTTTAATTATATGCAAATGCATTTTAATAAAACTCGTTTCGCGGTATACGCAATAAATCAGCGCGCCTGATTTCAGTCGTGGTATTCTCGCGGTATAATATAATATAACGCGCGAGAGAGAGTGAGAGAGTATAGGTACAACGTTTTTCACCGTATTGTTACAATTAAGAGGCCATAAATAAAAGTCCCTACTTATCACAGACGCATAAAAGCCCAATTAATACACGAACTAGTCTAAACACTCCATCTCTAGTTCACCTTCGGACGCGACAAAAAAAAAAAAAAAAAAAGCCGTGACATAAACCATGAGGGGCTCTTCAACCTCTCCCGACGCGCGTTCGATATACACGGCAAACGCGTAAAAGGGTAAATATATCGCCGGGCGATAGACAGCGCTGGGCAAATGGCCTTCGGGGCATTAGATTACTTTTTGACGCGAGATTTTCGGCAGCGCGATTTACTGCGCCTCCTCCGCGAGCGCACTGAGTTACGAGCTCCTCCGACTCTATCTCTCGCTCTTTGTGCGTGTAGGAGATTTATCGTACTGGAATGCCGAAAAACGTGCGGGCCTCGGCGTTTTTTTTTCCGGGGGGGATAAAGGTACTTGCGTGCGTGCGCGGTATGCAAGGTCGCGAAAGTAAATCCGCGATGCACGCACTTAACGTATGCGCAGTGATGATTGCGCGAGATAAGGGGGAATTCCAAGGGTAGAGAGGTGAGGATATTTTTAAGGAGTGGGGGGAGGTGGCTGAATGATAAGTGCGCTGAGCTGGGTATGCCTGATTATTTATAGGGTGAGCGAGGAGGGTATTGAAGCTTGTCGTTTTTTGGTTTTAAAGTGCAAGGGGGATTCAATGCGTTTGTATAGTGGTTCGTCTGTTTGCATTGGAACTGGAAATAAATTATCAGTGGCAGAAATATCTTTGGTTTCAATGTGGAAAACAAGTGACGATAATTATTGAATCGTATATATAAATGTAAGAAAATATGGATATTCATTTTATATATATATGAAAAAATGAAACTATGTGGATTAAATTTTTTTTAGTTTGAAACTTTGTAAAACTATAAGACTTGACTGAGTGATTATGTATTAGGAAATTATCGTACTATCTGTATTATTATCGAAAATTAAATTTCTGCATGGCCATTTTTTAAATTTCATCTCTTCATCAAATGCCAGCGCCCAAAGTCATTGGCAGGATCTTGAACCCAGTTCAAGATGCTGATAAATAAATTACCAAGGACTTAGACCTTTTTTTGCGAAAGTTGCAGGACGCAAAAAGTTTCTTTGTACACGTAACAAAAAAGAAATAAAAATGTCATCCAATCGAGCGGCAGCGGGGTTAAAAAAAAGGGAGGATCAGCCCTAACTATTATACTTTCACTCGTAAAGTTTCTTTTTACGGCTAAGTGAATCATTTAAGTGTGCATAAATATTGCAGCGCGGGAGAATTTTTGCGACTATCTGTGCATCGCAACGCGTGTATTAAAAGTTTAAATATAAATGAGCGACGGCGCTTATACGTATAAAGCCACGAGAGAAGCAGCGGAGATATATATATTTCAATTATTTCAAAGAAATATCATTCTTTAATTGAGCATGAACTTTAATACAGTAGTCTATAATACGTAAAGAATAGTATTACGTATCTTCGGAAGGTAAAACTTGCCTATTTGGGTCCCGTGGTGC
>UXGD01006182.1:0-12983 GCA_900474315.1 Torymus auratus
AGAACAAAATCCATTTTTCTTATGGGAATTTAACATGGGAAAAATGGATGAAAAGTAGTCACTGATGATTAACCAATAGCAAGCTCAAAGGTGACAATAAAAATTCCACAAAAAAGCGATTAAAGTAGAAGAAAGGAGCTTTAATTTGATATGAGAATCGTTAAAATCGGTTAATTTGGCGCAAAGTTAGGTGCATTTGAAAATCGCGAAAAATGACGAAAAATTACCAAAAATGATTGAATATCATCAATTTGGGGAAAATCGCTCATTTTTGATCATTTTTCGCGATTTAAATGCACGTAACTTTGCGCCAAATTGACCGATTTTAACGATTCTCATACCAAATTAAAGCTCTTTTCTTTTACTTTAATCGCCTTTTTGTGAAATATGTGTTGTCATCTTTAAGAGCTTGCTATTGGTTAATCATCAGTGACTATTTTTCGTCCATTTTTCCCATGTAAATTCCCATAAGAAAAATGGATTTTTTTCTAAAACGGTGCGTTTTAGAGCGTTTTCGTATATGTTATGACCTATCAAATGAGAAAAATCTTGTCGCGAAGGTGTGCCTTCAACAAAAATTTTGACAATTTTTTGGCCGTCATAAGGGCTACTTTCTTGGAGATTTCCTCATATACCGCATCTGTGTGGTTTCTGAATTGAAAATCTCCCAGCGTATATATCGGTAACAGGAAATTAATTCGCAGGTAGCGCACCGTGCACTTGCATTCCGCAACTTGGCGAAACCTTGACGAGTTTTAACGTGTGATAAGAATGTTACTCCTATACCTACAATACTGGTACAATAATGGATTAATTTTATCGTTCCTCAGGGTCCGATGTGGGTATATACATATATCTACATCGATGTACCCGCGGCCAGCGTCGATATCGATTTTTCGCCGCGGGCGTGTGTATTATTATACGCAGGACGTTGTCGGCTTTCGTGAGGCGTTTAATTGTCGCACGTGCGCGTCCTCGGGGTTTCCACACGTATATACGATGGGTAATGTAATTATCATATGTGGGAATTGTAAACAGGGGTGATTGTTGTGAGAAAGAAGGTGATGGTTGGATTTTGAGTTCGCGAAGGTTTTCGTCGCGCTTGAATAGTTAATATCAATTAATATTTGTACATGCTATATAGAGTTTCAGTATATGGGAGTGTTTGATCACTGTCAGTTTTTAGCTAAATTCAACATGTAATACCTTAATTCTGGAAATAATAAAGTCTAGGTTCTCCATACGTGCGTTCCTTGCTGAATAATTTAAGGTCCAAGTATAAGTTAGAGCCAATACAACGAAAATGTAGGTCAAAATGCGGCAGGGTGAGATTTATTGGAACGAAAACAAGAATTCGCTATACATATATACCCTATGATTGTCAAGCAATTTTAGGCATCGATTTTATAATTTCAGTCTTATAGGCACGGAAAACTTTCGTTTAACTTCTGTTACTTGCAAAATTAATTTTTTTCAATTCATTAATGAAAGGTCTTAATGTTTTTATAGATACACCTCGAACTGTCACGGCTACTCTACTGAAATCGCAGACGCTATACTCCGTCAAACTATACAATTATAAACCCACCTTCATTACCCTTCACTAAACCCAACAATCCCCGACAACTTCGTATACCGCATAAAATTACGTCAACCTGTTCCTCCGCACCCCAACTAATATTAAAAAAAAACTATCGCCCACCCCCATATAACGTGACTCAGCGCCCCGTCATAGATCACCGGGCCCGACGAAATGACAAACGCCGGCGCGGCCGGTGTTTCCACGGCCGTAGTTGGATCGATATGGCACACACCGCGCTGTGTATGCGTGCATCTGTGTGTGTTTATCGGTGGTGGGCTTTTTTTAGTTGGACGCGGGCGCCTTAATATTTTTCAGGAGGCGAGGCGGAGGGAAAGGATTAAGGATATGATTGGACGATGTTTAATTAATTGTTTATAGCGTGGGTTCGGTGGAGGGTGGCTAATATCCGGCGGATAACGCGGGGGTTCCGTTAATTGTAATGGTTACGAATATATAGGCTTAGGAAATGAACGTTGCTTAACGATACCCATGAGACCTACTCGAGCCTTATAACAAAGTGTGTGTATAATATACTAAAAGGCCGTTACTTATTTTACATGTATACACGCAGTAAGTAATTCGATATAGATACAATAAAAATTCTAAACAAGAAACTTCAACCAAAGGTCGCAACGTCGTTAATGAATATATTACAGCACCGGCGAAACTTCCACGACATATTACACACGGATAAAATGTTTCGCAAACAAAGGAAAAACTCCGTTATACTTGTACAGTTTGAAACATAGCCCAGCGATTTGAGGCTAATAATTACCTCCCCCACGACAGCGCGATCGTCTACCACGAATTCGCGAACCGGGAGGGTAGAGAGGGGGACACCTGTGTACATCATTATATGTTACCCTTTGTTTGTCGTTTCGTTGGAGAACGCAAAGGTGTGTGTGTGTGTGTAGGTGATCGGAACCTTACAGCAGTTGTAAATATTCAATGTAGCTATTCGCATGTATATATACACGTGCTCTTTCCTTCTGACTGTATTTTACGTTTCAATGTTTAGTGTCACGGATTCTCACGTGCCTTCGACGAGTTATCTCGATGGTTCAAGAGCGCGTGACGACGACTGTCGTGTTTTTATATACGGCTCGGTCGTGAACTTTGTGATGGCGATAGGTACGTTTGTTTTGCAATTTTGACGTGGGGTTCGATTACTTTTTACATATAGTATATAAACGCAATTGTTCTTATTATAAATAAAAGTTGAGAAAACTGAGTATCTTAAAAACTGTAATATATATACAAACACCGTATGCAGTCCGCCTCTCCGTACTTTTCTCCAATCTCAACCGAATTTTCCGTCCCCTTCTCCCACTGGTTTCCTTTAAACCTCCCCCGATCCATCATCGTCAGCCACCCCCTCACGTACTCTCTTTCTCTCTTCTGAGTTCAAGCCACTCTCTCTCTCCCTCCCTTGAATCGATACTCCACACTTGACGGCCGGCTCACGGTACAAAGACCTCGCACTCAACCGCGCCGTCTATTAATCACGCCCCCGACTCTTCGCGAACCATCCACCTTATACTTGTCGATTATTCACGTTTACATATACCTATATGTATGTATGTATGTATGTGGTCAACCGCCCTGACCCCCTTCGCGTTCATCTTTACTTCGATAGATGCGAAGAAAGAGCTGTATGTGTGTGTAGAGTATACTGTACGATATGATGGCCGTGCCAGTTGTCAAGGACGATTCCTCGGCAGTAAAAACGGGGGGTAGTGTAGTACGGGTCGATTGATGGGGATATTCCATGAGGGAAGGTCGGGAACGTGATTCTTTGTTACCATGATGATGTGATTAGAATGATGATAAGGAGTGTATAAGATGGTGAGAATTTTTCAGGGCGGATAAGTAAGTAGGTTATTATATGTATATGAGAGAAAAGAAAGCCGTGGCGGGGAGAAATATATGTAGGTGATTCGAGCAAAGGACAGAGAGCAAAGACATCATCGATAGTTGTTAAATATTAATAATAATTACGAGCGTGAAATGCAATCAAAACTTATAGCGTAGGTAAATATACCGTAATTGGGGGAAGGTTCATTGATTTGCGCGAGAGGTGGATCACCTTTTTATTAATTTATTAATTGCGGGCGTAGAGGAAATATTTTATGAATTAATCGGGTCAATTTTTGCATTATGTATGACGATCGAATTCGATTTCGTGCTTCTTATAGTTGAACGTATTTTAAACTTTCCTCCTTTTCTTTAAAAATGAAATAATTTTGACACATATGACAAACCCTTACGTACTGTAATAAATTATATAAAAATTAACGCAAGTCGCAGAATTGATTATTAAAGATGATAGATCACATCATCAAAAGTGCAGAACGGTTTCGGCAAACCTGATACCTGCATCCACTAGTCCCTCTTAACACTTTCAGGGGCAGAGCCCCTACAGCGGCACTTTTTTTTTTCATTGTATCTTAGATACTTATGATACATATTTCTAAGCCTACAAAATAAGAACGTTTTACATAATTAATTACAAATAATTTAACAATAACAAAATCTTTGATTTTTTTTAGAAAAAGGTGCCTGAAAGGGCTAAGAGACACAGTTTTCGCGACCGCGGGGGCGCGCGCACACAGGCGAAAAAGTCAAGTGTGCGCTGTAGTGTGTGTGGCTCTAGTCGGCTCTTGAATCATTAAAACGAAAGCGAAACTCGCACACGCGCTCGCCTTGAATATTTCAGGAGACAAGGTAACGAAGAGACTTTGACGAAACGCTTATCACGGGCGCGGCTATTGATACAATCGATATTTGTCATCTCCCGCGTTTTACACACCGCGTGTCATTCACGCGCGCTCCTAATTTGTATATCTAGGCTAGTGGTGCGTGTGTGCGAAGTGGTGTATGTATATCTGGGAAGGATAGGTAGGTATGTATTTGCGTGGAACAAGAGAGGAAAGAGAGAGATAGAGGTGTAGAGTTAAATTTTACTAATGCAACGCGACACGTCCCTATAAACAGCTAATTTCACTGTTTCAATGGACTTAAGCATTGACATTACCTCAATGTAATAACACGTTACTGTGTAAAGCTTTTGTCTCGAGCGATCTTATACTTACCATATGCATTCATTGTACTTACGTAGACGATTGATTTTGCCAAGAACTCAAATAGACTTCTCTTTATTGTTAGTGTTGTTGCTGAACTTCGCAGTTGAAGTCGTCGTTGTGGTATTCGATTTCACTTCTCGCAGTGTTTTTCATGCACGCAAAATGTGTTTAAATGAATAATGAACATGGTCAAATTTAAAATAATAAAATTATAATCATTGACTTATTGATACTATTTCATACATTAACAATTTGTCTCAAGGAGCGTATGGGTCACCCGTCAATAATTTTTCATTCCCTCCTTAATAAAAAGAACTTTTGTATACACACCAATATAAGAAAGACCCTTCAAAAATTCCATCTTCCGTCTTGAAAAATTAACAGCCAATCATTTCAGCCCAATCGATGCCACCGACGACGGCAGCAGCATGCACCGACTTCGCCGCCGCAAGCTCCTCATGCGCCCTCTAACCACGAGATCACCCTCTCGTGCACCAATAATTAATCTCACCACGAATCCCATCCTCTAATACAATATCCAAGCCCGACGCGCGAGACTCCACACCAGGAGTCGAGTCCTAGATGACGATGAACCGCTACATAACTCTGAACCAGCTGGGCGATGGTACCTTCGGCTCCGTCGTCCTCGGCGAGCGCATCGACACCGGCGAGAAGGTCGCGATCAAGCGCATGAAGCGCAAGTACTATTCCTGGGAGGAGGCTATGAATCTGAGAGAGGTCAAGAGCTTGAAGAAGCTGAGCCACACAAACGTGGTGAAGCTGAAGGAGGTCATACGCGAGAACGACGTGCTGTACTTTGTCTTCGAGTATATGAAGGAGAACCTGTACCAGCTGATGAAGGATAGGTAGGCGAGCGCGCGAAAAGTGGATTAATATCGGTTTGAACTTTCTCTTTTTTTCTATGTTCTGGGTCACGGAAACGTTGACCGCCTTTTGTTTTTCACGCAATTACAAGTTTCTTTTTTATATCGAAGTAAAATAGTTATCATTCGCGGTTGCTCCATTTTAGGTTTGACCTCGAACCGCTCAACTTTAATTTATTTTTAGGGAGAAACTGTTTCCCGAGCCGGTGATAAAGAACATGGTGTACCAAGTGCTACAGGGCCTGGCGTTCATGCACAAGCACGGCTTCTTTCACCGGGACATGAAGCCAGAGAACCTGCTGTGCATGGGACCCGAACTCATAAAGATCGCGGACTTCGGCCTGGCGCGGGAGATCAGGTCGAGGCCGCCATACACGGATTACGTCTCCACAAGATGGTATGTGTGTCAGAATATCCTTTTAATTTATTCATATGATCAGTTTCTTACTTCAGTATATGTAGAATAAGTTAGTAATGTATAAATAGATGTAAAAAAATTTTTAGGTATTAAACCTGGCTGTTAAGTAAGACCTTAACTTCACTGATGGTAAAAATAAAGTTAAGATCTTACCTAGCAGTCAATTACTTTACATATTAGACACTAACCACACAATCTCATCTAAAAACGTCAGAATACCAACCCACTAAACCCTAACCAACCCCTAAACCTAAACCTCCCAGGTACAGAGCACCGGAGGTCCTGCTCCACTCGACAACTTACAATAGCCCAATCGACATTTGGGCGGTGGGCTGCATCATGGCCGAGCTCTACACCTTTAGGCCGCTGTTCCCAGGCAAGAGCGAGATCGACGAGATCTTCAAGATCTGCTCGGTGATTGGCACACCTGACAAGAACGACTGGCCCGAGGGCTACCAACTCGCAGCAGCCATGAACTTTAGGTTCCCCAATTTCAGTCGCACTACACTCGACGCGTTGATACCCAATGCGAGCAAAGAAGCAGTTGTGCTGATGGAGGATATGCTACAGTGGAACCCGGTGAAGAGGCCTACTGCGCAGCAGGCGTTGAGGTGAGCCCGGAAAGAATGAAAGTTCAGATTTATTAAGTCAGAATTGCAGAAATAAGTTTTTCAGGGGAGAATAAATGTGTGTAAAAAGATTTTAGATGATAGATGATTGATTGTATCAGAAAATGGATTGAATTGATAGCTTCTTTCATATTTGATATTGATGCTTACATTATTAAGAATAATATATTCTTTGTTTAACGAAGTATTAATGATTGTTATGAATTCTCAAACTAAGACATATTTTGTGAACTAGTGATTGCGTTATATGTAATCTACTTTATTAATATGTTGCAGTAAACAATTTTATATTAGTTTTGAAGTAAGATAACTTGAAGTATTGATACTTCACTTAATTTTAAAATTCTATACTTACAATAGGTAGGCTTATTTGAATACATTTTACAACAATCTATTAATCTCTCAGTCATTTCCTTGCATGAAAGAGTTACCCTTGGCTGACAAGTTATTTTCACGCATATTGACAATCCTTCAGAAATGATGATTTGATTATGCTAAGTAAAGAAAGTTGAGACAATGTCACAATAACAAAGGAAAGCATTTTTAATTATGTAAGCGAAAGGTCTTCTAACGATGATCTTGAACCAGTTTTGAGTGGTGAAAGAGTTCACCTTATGTAAAGTCTTTATTCTTAGAAATAGAGGTTCAAGCAATCTTGTCTAACCCTGAGAAATATTGAGATGATTATTGTACCTAACTTTTCACGTTTAAAATTACCCATTTGTTTATAATAAGTAAATACATTTTCATTATGAATGATTTAAATATTAAAATGCTTAATTTCAATTAAAATAATAAGAATTAGTTAGGACTAGGTAAACATTATAGGCATTCAAGAATTTCGATCAGATGGTACAATGATAATTTTACAAAGTAATATTGACTCGTAAGTAGGACAAGCGGAAGTAATTTACTTAAACCATTAACTCCCATCAATACCGAAATCTTTCCATTATTGTTATCATTATTAGACTACCCCCGTTTTTAGTAACGTGACCTTAATTTTCTCCATTACATAATTTACGATATGTATGTTTTTCGCTCTTAATGAATATCTTTTATGATTCACATAAATATCGTCGCCAAGATCCTCAGATATCAGATTCTTAAATAGCACTTATCGTTACCGGAATTTAATTTTCAAGTTCATCAATTTAATTAATTATTATATCAATGATAATTACTTCAAGTAGTCTATAAATACCTGCAAAATAAATGAAAATAGATAATTTATACTGATAAAATATTTACATTGTATATCTTATCAAATGATTACAAGTCAAAACTAATTCAATGCGATCTTTCTCGTAACCAATTAATTTTCACTTCAACGGAATCATTTTATTTATCACACCAATTGAAATTTCTTCTTAGTATACAAAATCCCGCTTTCGAACTTTTCCAAGTATAAAACCAAAATCCAACATCTACCCTCCTCAAACTATTCGAACAACCGCAATTCTGAGCCGCAGACGTGCGTACTTGCAGGTACCCTTACTTCCAGCCGACGGGGCCACGGCTGATCAACAGCAAGAAGATCGGCGTAGGCACGCAGCGCGAGCTCGTCCTCAGCAAGATCAACATCCCGTCGCCGCTGGTCCAGGGTAGCCGTAACGGCGGCCCGAACAGCGGCCTACCGCTACCCTATGCCAACGGGCATCAGCCGACGCAGGACGTCGGCACGCCCATGATCCAACAGAATAGGTAGGCAACATAAAGCATACCGGTTTAGCATTTATTTTTAGTTTTATGTTATATCGAGTATCTTTTTGCGCGCGATGGAAAAATTTTCCGTTATTCGTTTGATCATTATTGGTTTGCTTACGAGAGGAATTTTCATTTAAGCTATCTACCCTAACACTAGTCGACTGACACTGAGGAGAATTCACACTATGTTTTTATGAGAATGGTAAGTGCAGTGAAGCTCCAAGCATCATCTCTTCTTACCGCACTGATAATCCAACTGCTTGGCAATATATCATCGACCAAAGACACAGCTAAAATCCATAAATAAAAAGAAGCTTCGAGAAGAGATAATGCTCGCGATCTCGCTGTATCCAACATGACACTGTAAACACACATAATCGCAAAAAGCTTCCTCTTTCTCGTCCCACTATAGCTACTTATAATCATGGCATACTACATCCAACGCTCACGTGCACATATATGCACGAGGTGCACTTCAACTGTCGTGTTTCCGTTGCAGAATGGCGGAGCGACTGCAGAAGGTGCAGGTGATGCCGGTCCCGCAGCTGACGCAGTCCGCGGTGCTTCCGCTGCTGAATCACAACAGCCGCAAGAGGGACAGCAGCCACAACGCAATGAAGAAGTGGGACGAGGAGGAGTTCACCCATGAGATATTGGGGTGAGGGTTTTTATTTTTTATTTTATTTAGTTGAACGGGTAATATTCTCCTTTACACAATACATAATTACAAAAATAAATTAGGTGGTATTAATTAACAGTCATTAAAATTAGTATTGTATTAATAATATATTAACAGTGGTAAGGACAGATCGTGGGCGACTATGAGTCGTTTCGTGTAATACTCTAAAATTGCGGAAAGAGTATGTAATGTGCATATCGCAAAAGAAAGCTTCTTAATGTAATGTTTCTTAATGTTATATGTTAGTAAACAATCATGATATAAGTGGAGTGACTTGATGGTTTCTAAATTACAGACCTCTGCAATTTCAGAGTCATTATGTACAAGTCTTCCTAAAAGTCTGTTCATTTTGAATGCTATATTTATATAACGGAATAGTATGTGTTGTACCGATTCGAGCTTATTAATCAGAATATTAAATTAGCGTTTTATAAAGATAAAGAATGCAGTTAACATCTCTGACTGTATTTTCATCGACTTAGAGACTATATATTCGATGTGAGGTGCAAATGATTTTCTTATGTAGGTTTGTGGTAGGATGCGTGGATTTTGAAATTATAGCAAAATTTTAAATACCAATAATAAGGCGTTGAAAATCGGTCACTTATACGCTTACTTGCGGAAATAAACATTTAACTTAATTTATTCCTTTAACAAGCTCCTGGATATTCATTAATAAATAAAACATTCATTAGTATAAATAAGTTGTAGACAGAACTCTTGAAATGTATGAGACAAACTGGTAAAATTAGAATACTAACATTCCTTTAATTAAAAAAAAATAAAAATCAGAAAAGATTTAAATAAATTATTCATTTGCTAATTATACTTTACTCGTTTTTATGTAAAAGGCGAACATACATACACACGCGGGCGCGCGCTCGCGATCACGCCAGTACCAGTATTGTATAAAAAGTTTTTAGACATCAGTAGAAATTTCTATTGCAACTTAATTAAAGCGTTAATATACTACTCCGTCATATATTTGGTAAAAATGTAAAACGTACAAATATAAATGATTCATTATGTTACAATATAGCTACTATTCCATTAAAAGAAAAAAAGAAAATACTGAATCACTATATATACATAAACAAAATATCCTTTTCAGGAACATCCTCAACCCGGACGACAGCAAATCCCGGCTCCTCCCCGAACGCGTGTACAAGGAGAACCGCGCGAGCTGGAACGGCAACTACCTCACGGGCAACCACATCGGCGACGCGCCGCCGCCCCTCGCAGCTCAAAAGCAGACCAGCGCCACCAACAACTGGACTCTGCCCTCCTGGTACGAGCAGATGCCGCACGTGAACCGCGTCAATCACAATAATAATAACAACAGTAATGGTATAATTGTGAACGGTGGTATTGTTAACGGTGGTCTACCGAATCAAAGGTTGATGGTGAACAGCAGACGGGTGTCGGCGAAGATGCCGCCGAGATACGTGATCGCGCAGTCGCCCAGTCAGCTGCCGTCCAGGTACCTTGGGCCTTTATAGTGGTTGTATATAGGTGTGAGCGAGGGTTTTTAATGGAGAAGTGCGAAAATAATATTAATTATATTTTGACAAATAATGTGTAAGATACAAATTTTAGCAATTGAAAATTTTATTATTTTACTTCTTGCTAAAGTTTTAAAAACATAATTTTTTTTTTATAATCTACACTTTTTCAATTAAATACTTGCCCACGTCTGAATAAGCAGTTTATGAGTTGACAAATCTGAATTTTCATAAATTTTACATCTAATCAATTAACATAGTCGGTCTTGAAGTGCTAACATAAGATATCATAAATCATATATACAGATTTTGTCTTACGCGATTCGGTATTTTCTACTCTTTTCCAATAATATTTCTCCCTAAAATTCTTACGAACTTCCCAAAACAACTTTACCATACCCCAAACTCCACCCCTCATCACCAACCCCTCTTTTCCCACCACCTTTCCACAGTTCCACGCCCGACCGCGACTCGATCCATCTCAACCGAGGGCACGTCGCGTTCCTGCTGACCTGCGCGCTCCTCCTGTTCGCCGCGGCCACTTGGGAACGTTTCCACCGCCAGCACGATCCACTGCCCCCCTTCGACGGGACAATAAACGACGACGATGTTCTCATTGGCCCGGATTCGAAACCCGCCTTGTGGCGGTCAAGAGTCTTTTTCGCTGACCGGAGCACCGACATCCTCCGCCTTTTGGTCGATTTTCTCTTACTGCTTGTGAGATATATAGTCGGCGTGTGTAAAAGAGTCGCGGCTGGCCCGGTGCTAGTGTTGGGCTTGGCTCGCGTCAAGAAGGAAGAGATAGTGGAAGAAGACGACAACTTTTGTGGTTTTGTTTATCGTTGTTATGATATTATTCGGAGACTCGCGTGCTTTAAGAAACTTTTCGTTGTACTTTTGGTGGGATTCGGGATTTTCTGTGTCGCGAGGATCGTGGCTCGGTATCTGTCGAGGTACGCGAGATTTTTCAACTACTCGTACGTCATTTCGTTTCTGTCTTTGGGGTACGCCGTTTATAAAATTTATTTTTAAACTGGCTTCCGTTGGTTTATTTTTTTTTAAATTGTCGTCTGTCCAATGATGGGTGTTTATTGTCTTTGTACAAATTTTAATAAAAAGTATCCGTTTATCTTACTATATATATTATTCGTTATTTTATTATGACGAAATTTAGCTATTAAAAACTTGTTATTATGTATAGAAGACCAGAGATAAATCAATACAGAGTAGAACATGAATATATTTATACATAAAAAAAAATAATTATTCCTATTAATATTTATGGCACTTAAAATAAACGTAATAACGAAAATGTTTGATCAATAATATAACAGCATTTCTAAGAATTCAGCTTATTAGCACTGATATATACGACGACAACGTTCTCTCATAACATTCTAAATATATTTCTTTACGCACGTCAACTACATAAACTTTGAACTTGACAATCCACCCGGTCACGAAGTCCTCATATCGGACGTTACTTTTTGCTTCAGTTAATGCTTCCGAAAATTACTCAAAAAAATTGTAATAAATCAAACGCTCATTTCTTACCTCTACTTACACTTCCATAAAATTTCTTCTACCATTAAAGCGATATTAAAAAAAAAAGATGAAGCATTAACCAATCCAAAAAGTCGTGACCAGGCCACCCACGTCCCTTGAACACCAGACACTACGCATGTACATCGAAGCCCCCTGAAAAAATATTTCAGAACCAATAGCGAGACGCGCTCGCGCAACGGCGGCTTGCCCCTGCCGAATGGTCTTCAACCCATCAATGGTATCAGGCTGAACAACCACGTGACCGGCGAGCTACCTCAGCCGCCCAGCGGCGACAAGCTCGAGGAGCTCGCCGACTCGTACTGGGCAACCAAGAGCAAGGAGCAGCTCGAGAACCAGACAAGGCAGCATTTCTTAGCGAGGAGCAGGTACATTGCGGAGCAGAGCGCGACGAGGTTGCCGTATCCAAGCGTCTACGGCACACAGGGCATCAGTGAGTATTGCTGGCAGGATAGGGTTTGCCTGTGGGTGATATGATTGAATTTTTTTGTTTGTTTGTAAGATTGTGTTTATTCGGATAATAAAAGATGCCATTGAAAATTAATATGTCGTTTCTTAATGAAGGGGAAAACACAGATTATACAGAGAAATTATTATAGTTTTATTAAAATTTTGTACACGTTTTATTAATTTTTAATAAAAAATGTACGAAATTTCAGTACGAGGATGATTATTTTTGGATAATGATTGTTTGCCTTCTCATTAATCAAAAGAAAGTAGCAATTTTTAGTGGAATCTTTTTCTATTCGCCGGAGATTTGATTTTGTAATATTTTGTCACTTGAATTAGAAAAACATATAATGGATAAAAACTGCAGTAAAAAGTTTATTTGGCATCCGTACTAAAAAAATTGTGGGACCCATGAGGGGGAACAGTTGGGATCCATCTGTGACCTTGTGAGAACCACGTGGGACCCATGTGAGAAATTGCGGCGGG